>JAVSCE010020603.1:0-69122 GCA_032199065.1 Smutsia gigantea
AGTAAGACACTGTCATGGAGCCTCCAGTCACTGAAAACAATGCGTTTGGTAGCAGCATACATTCTTCACTCACTTATTCTTTAGGCTGGAAGTTCCAGGTGTGGTATTTTTACTAGTTGATATACACTCATGACCTAGATGTTAGGATGGTGGCAGAAGTACTCAGCTTCTTACCTGAGGGTTGGATACTTAGGGATTCTCATGGTGAAGTTCCCTGAATAGAAGGAAGCCAAGGTACATATCAGCCAAGAAACTGCTAAATATATCTCCTATACACATGAATGGTGTGTGCATTCCTGAGCACTATAGAGTCACCTATTTTTGAATTAAAAAAAATTGAATCGAAATGTCTATCTTACAGAACAACTTTCTTCTGTTATTCAGCACTTATGTGTGTAGAATGCTTATTGATGGGTGTAATTAAATAAGTTTATTTCTAGAGTGGTATTGTATTCACTTTATGAACATATAACGCTTATATTTATTCTATTTAGGATTTTTCCGGTTTTGATTGTCACAGACAAGGTTTTGAACATTCTTTTAAATGTATCCTGACTTCCTCTAGTGTATTGACCTAGGGGTGAATTTCTGGATTGTAGGAAAATATATACATATTTATATTTGATAAGTGATGAAAAAACATTTTCCTAAATATTTGCTCTAATTTGTACTTCCACCGCCTCTTTGTGAGCGTTTCCATTGCACCTGGATTGCTTAGTTACTGTCACAATAACATCGTTAAGAAAGCTGCTCAAATTCAGTGGCTAAACATAGCAATCATTTATTCTCATTAGCGTCTGTGGGTTTTCTCTAACACCACAGTTGGGTTTAAGTGTAGGTTTAAGTCTGCTCCAGGTGCCCCTCATCCCACTCCTATCAGAAGGCTAGCAGGGTATGTTCTTCCTGTGGAGATGGCAGAGACATAAGAGATCAGGATTCAGTACACACACCTGGAAAGCTTCTGCTAACACTGCATTTGCTCAAGTCCCACCGCCCAAAGCAAGCTCCTGGGTAATCACAAAGACAGCAGCGGTGAGGGGTACTATGCGGTTCCATGGTAAAAGATGTGGGTATAGGGAGGGATAAAGAATTGGAGGCAGTAATTTATCACACTTCTGCATTCTCATCAACATTTGGTACTTTCAAACTTCCTCAAATGGTGGATAATGATATTTCATTGTGGTCACAATATGTATTTACCTGATTATCCATGAGGCTAGATATATTTTTATTCTTTGCTGGCCATTTCTATTTCCCCTTTTGTGAAGTGCTGGTCAGGTTGTCTGCCACCTTTTTATCTCTCAAGGATTCTTCATCTGTTTCTCTAGTCATTCTCTACTTTGATATTTGTCTACTTAGACATTTGCCTACCTCCACACCCCACATATATTCTTACCTAGTCTTTTTACTTTTATAATGATTTTTATCAAGAGTTCTTACTTGTAACATAATCAACTATATCCTTGGATGTATGGTTAATAACTTTTTTGTCCTGCTTAAGAAGTCCTTTCTCAAATTGAGGTCATGAAAATATTCTCCTATATTCTATTATCTCTGAGAAACTTTATGACCCTGTCTCACAAATTTAGGTACTCAATGTATGTTGATATGACAGATCTTTCCACTTGATCTTCTTTAAGTGTATCTTGGGCTATTCTTGTCCTTTTGTACTTGATAAAAAATTTTAAATCAGCATTCCAAATTCCACAAAATACTGATATATCTATTTTATAGTACATTCAAGTTACACCTGAATTACGACTTTTCTCCAATAATGAATTTTATGAGATTTTAGAGTCATAAAAAAATTTAATTTCTATCTAATTTTTCTGAAATTTTTTGTAATTTTCTAAATAAAGGTTTCATCTTTTTAAAATTAAGTTTATTCCTGGAAACTTAATGTTTTTTTCAGCTATTGTAATGGTGGCATAAAATTTTTATTTTCTAGCAATTTATTTTTAACCATTAATGCTAGAATGCCGCTTTCATTGTGGGTTCTTTGTTTATTATTTTATCTAACAGTACAGCTTTCATTCATTCATTATTATTGTTATCTGTGAAGTGCTTTAGAATTTCTGTGTATGAGATTATATCATTTGTGAATATGAAACTCTTATTTCTTTTTTTTTAATTCTTATAACATCTGTTTTAATTACTCACTTTTAATGTATTGTTTAGGTTCCCAAGTGAAATGTTGAATTGAAATGGTAATAGCAGACATTTTGGTTGTAAACAGATATGAGAGGGAAGGGTCTGAACATTTTACCATTAAATCATGTTTACTCTGAGTTTTGAGGGTAATTCCTATCACTTTTTGGATTTCTACTTAAAAATAAAACATGAACGATTGTTTAATTTTAAAATGTTTTTGTTACATCTATTAAAAGGACTATTCCTTTTTTTATCCCTTAGCCTTTAATATGGTTAAATTTTAATTTTCTAATGTAAAGTAACTTTGTACTGATCATATAATATAAAATTAATTATGATGTGTCATCCTTACATGCATTGCTGGACAGTTTATTAACACACTATTTAGGTGTTTTGTATTATTTACGATTAAGATAGGCCTTACTCTCTTTGTTGTCTTTTTCAGGTTTTGATACCAAAGTAGCCTAAATGAGTTGAAAATTGTCCCTTTTTATTTTTTTAATCATTTCTGTAAAAGAGGAATTAATATTCCTGAAAGTTTGGAAAAACTTAGTGGTGAATACATCTCAGCCATAAGTTATTTCATGGGAATATTGTGTCTACTGATTTAATTTTTGATGAATATATAAATTTTAGGATTTTTTTCTTCAGTTAATTTTTGTAATTTGTATATTTCATTTAACTATTCAGCATGTTTCATATTTTCTAAAATGTTCTACTTTTTAAATATTTTTTCTCTTTTCATTTCTGTACTAGATTCTGAGCCAACTCTTCTTTACTCCATAATTTACTTTGCTTTTTTTTCTTTATTTTTTTTCCTCCTAGAATCTTTTCTCTAACAGTCCTTTCAAATTTCTTGAATGAATGCATAGTTCATTACTTTACCTTTATAATTATTTAATATAAGCTTTATGACTATGCATTTCTCTGAAAGTCTGCCTTATTTCTAAGCCTTAAGTTTTGACATGTGATATTTTCAAATTTAATGTCAAACATTGTTAAATTTTACCTTTAATTATTTTTATTTGATGCAATATTTAGTTTAATATGTTGCTAATTTTCATTGATTTGTTTTGCAAGCTATGTGTAATTTATTAATAGTAATAATAATTGTTAGTAACTATTAGTGTTCATTAATTTTCCAAAATAGAGGAGGTTTTAAGTTATCTTTCTGTTGCTGATATCTGCTTTACTGCATCATAGTTAGAGAACATGGTTGAAATATTTGAAAAAAAAATTGAGAACTACTATACATGCTAGGACATGTAAGGTGACACGCACTGATTTTCTGATCTGTTACACTTTTGAATGTGAAAAGGAAATGCGAACCAAATGACATTCATGGAAACAGTTTGGACAAATAAAGTTGTATAGTAACCTAAAATATGTGATACATCTTTATAACTTTCCCATAGGTGCTAGAAACAGGTGTTTTCTACAGTTGTGTGCAGTGTCCTATATCTGAACTAGTAAATTACAGAACAGAATGGGATTTGAGCAAGCAAACATGTAATAAAATCATATATCTATACCTATTTAGAATTTTTCATGTCATCTGCCAATTATAGAAAACAAAGTAGTTTAAAGAAAGAATTATGAGAATAGTTCCACAACCACCTTAAAATAACTCATAAACACACCACACGTACATACGCACTTTTCCTAAAGTTTCACACCTAGAATTTTCACTGAAAAACTTTTAGAAAAAAAGTCACTGCTTTCTGACTGGTTGATAAAGATTCCTTTCTATGTGTACAAATACAACATCTCCTAAAATGACAAATTTGAAGCACTCAGTTTGCCTCTCTAGATAATATTCTTAGATAATATTAATTTCCTTTCTACTTTTTTCTACCTTTCTCGGCAACTAAAGACTACATCAGTCAAACCCACTTTGCCTCTGGTGTTTGGATAGTTTTGGCTTTTGGAAAGAAGATGTAGGAACAGGGCAAGTTCTGGTTTGCTTAACTAATTCTCAAGAAGTCAGTGGCCAGATTCCTACTCCCAGGGCTATGACTCTTTTTACTACTGTAGATCTCTGCTCATCTTTCCTTCCCCTGGCCCCTTTGGGCCTAGGGGTAAACATGGCTTTCCCACTCTTGCTGGACTCAGGTGCTTCACCATTCCTTTTAAGTCTGTCCACAACTTTTTGTTTCCTTTATTAAGCACTTTTTATTAACCTGTTAATTACTGCCACAACTCTAATGTAGTTTAAGATTATTTTTTAATGCTTGTTAAATCAACTAATAATTATAATTCATAATTCAAAAGTACAAATTCATGTAACAAATCCCAAAATACTTTGGGGAACACTATTTAAATTTACTCAGCCTTCCTAAATATGAGTAAGATTTGACTTCAGAAGAGGATGTAAAGGGGACCACCCCAACTGTAGTATTTATTCCAAGAAAGTGATTTTATGTAATGCAGACAATAGATAGAATTTAATGAAAACTATTTTTAGGAACAATAATATATCAGTTTTTTGTTACAATGTCCATTAGAGCTGAGGTAGATAAAGAGAGCTATAAAAATGGTCACTTGAGACTAGATGTCAAAATTTTACCACAGTAAATATTTGGTATATTAAATTCCCAACAAATATTATCAGTTGCTTTCAAATTTACTATATTTATCATTTTCGTTTCTTTGCTTGCTTTTAGAAAATGTTATTTCAGTATCTCTTGGAAAATACTACCAGTATTTAAAAAAATAAATCGTAGAAATTTCATATTATTTTTTCAGTATACTATAAATACAGCTTGTTATATAGAAGGACAATTCTGTGAGAAAAACTGGGAATTACAAATCATGTCCTCCTGTCTTCATTCCTTCCCCAAAGATAAGACTGTATCTTATTCCAAGTAAGAATGAATTAATCATAGAAAAAAGAGAAAGCAAGAAAATTAGTCTACATTCTGGAGATGTCTTCCTTGGCATCCTTGATTGAGACAAAGTTACATTTGAAGAATGTTGGAATTTGAACATTTGAATTTTCAGGTAGAGGATTTCAATTTTCTTATGACACTGTACATACCAGGAGCCAGGAGTTTGGAATGATTCTGAACTTGGGAAGAAAATAATTTGGTGCCAGAATGATAGACAGTTAGGTATTTTTCATAGTGTGCCTTGTGTAAACACTTATCCCTGTCTCATGGTATAGGCTCTTTTGGAAAGCCCTCTTATAAAAAGACTGGACTGCTAATTTCTTAGCAAGTTGAAATACTGTAATATAATCACGGATAAATCACCTCTTACTGAGCAGTCAATTTAGAACAGAACTGAAATAGGCAAGCTGCTAACAGTAGAGGCTTCCGTGGTAGATAAGGACAGAAGAAGAGAAGAGCAGCATGCTTTCACATTAATTTGGTCTGTAACCTTGGCACTAAAGTGATAATGGAAATCTCATAAGGTGTGAATGAAGGTCTCCAACAAAGCTAGTGAGGATGTTACATAATACTTCAGTTATAAAATCTCTTTTGACTGCATATATATATTGAGTGTCTCACACCTAATACCACTTACCTGTTATTATCGGGTAGTAGAATAGTAGGAAAAGTATGGTTTTGAAGCTAAATGACTCAAAGTTAACTGAGTACACTGGGTGAGTCATTTGACCTTTCTTCTCTTTAGTGTTCTTGTCTGGAAAATGGGATATTGCATTAGCTTATCTGAATGGTCTTACTGAGCTCCATAAAATCTGTGGCTCTATATATGCTTAATAAACAAACTCCAAGTAAGATTGATATTGTAAAATAGGAAGAGAAATAGATTTATTTCAGAGAAAACAGACCTGGTTTTGAGGTTCAGAACTGCTTAAATCTTTTCTCTCCTGACCTTGTGATCTTGAATTGAAACTTAAGTGTTAAAAGACTGCAATTTCTATTTTTCAAAATGGGCATAATAAATCCTGGTGAAGACATTTTTATTAAAGAACAAATGGGAGAAAACAGACATACTTTCTAAATACTATATAAATGTAACAAATGGGCAGTTATACATTGGTCATTGATATTGGGTCTCTAAACTTGAGTTGCCTAAATCAAGAAGTCTTTTGGACAAAAAAAAATACATATCCCTAATTCTAAGCAGTTAAAAACACAGAGTTCTTGTTCTTTCTTCCCTTGTTGAGATGTTGTTCATTAAGATGTTGGTATAACAAGGTAGTAAAGCTTCCATCTTCCTAAGTCCCTGATTGACTAACAAAACAAAGCCTCCAGCAACCTGAATTAGACAGGTAGTTAGTGAGAGATAAATTTTTGCTATGATGCCACAAAGACGTAGGCGTTAATCAGGCTTTGGACATTACTAAACTTTCTTGACTACTAGAAGCATTAAGCCTAGAAAAAAAATCTATGTTGCATGCTATAGTCCAGAGAATAATCACTATGAGAAGTAATCTGACAAAGTATGGATATTAAGCAACACTTCTGTAGGGAACACAAGGACTGAGCAGTTAAGTAACAGGAAAATGTAGTGAATGCAACAGATCGGTCTCCAGAGGGACATTTAGTATTAGAGATCACCAAAAACTGAACCAAGCCCATGGCAATAACCAAGACATTTCAAACTAGGAGAAGTTTCCAGTCAATAGCAATTGTGGTTCTGGGATGCCCCTTTGTGTCCCTTTTCTCCAGAAGCTCATTATCCTGGTAAAAAAAAAAAGGAAAATTTTGTCCTTATGGGAACAGAAATGTCAACAGTAGAGAAAAGCTACTTTCATGTAGACAGGGATTTAAAGTACTTCTTAATCTGACGTGAGACAGTAGAATCTATATATTTATAATGATACAATATATTCATATGGGTATAATTTGGACACCTACTTATTTTAGTCTCTGTAACTACCATATTCCATGAAGGCAGGATTGTATCTGTCTGTGTGGTTCATGGTAGGAACCCAAAAAATATTTGCTTTACCTACTCAGAAGGTGAGTGACTAAAAGCAGTAGGTATGGGAATGAATAAGTAAGTATAAAGATTGGACACAATATATTTGGGGCAGGAAGCTGTGGCTTCATAGCATGTGAATGTTAATCACTTATATTAGTAACATTGGAATCTGGGTTTGGGACAGCAAAAAGTATGTTAGGCCACATCCTCACTGGTAGGTGCTGGGCTTTTAATATCTTCCCCATTTATTCAGAATTGTTTCAGTAGCTTATAGGGTAGATGAATTATTTTTGCCCTCCAAGATTTGGTAAAATTCTAGTTCCTGCCCCTCACATTCACTTTCTCAGCTTTCTGCACTTTGGTCTTGCTCCTAAGCAGGTTCTTCCATATCCTACTTGATTTTAACTCTTCACCCCACCTCTCCCTATGCCTTTCTTTGGTTAATTCCTATTTATCTTTTAGCTCTCAAGAAACTATTTGTTTCCCTTCAGAACTGAGCTGCTATTTCTATGTGTTTCATAGTAATCATTCTTTTTCTCTTATTTAAGATTAGTTTCTCTTCAATTTCTACCAGTCTGGAAGCTCCTATGTCTAGCTTGCTGGGTACATAATAATCATTCCACAAAAATATAATGAATGGATAAATGAATCAATAAAACTAAAATCCCCTAATACTTGAAACTTGGAAATTCATTACTGTCACCTTTGTTTTATTTAGTACAGGCATTTAACATACATATCTAGTTGCATTTTAATGTGGAACATGAGGTCCTATAATACCCCAGAAGGAAATGTATCTCTACTTTTATCATACAAGTGCATAGGTACATAAAATATTTATGCCATTTAAATAGTTTTTTTAGAACTTACATAAAGTGTAGGATTTTTAAGATCACGCACATAGCCTCGGTGAAATTATTTAGATTAAAAATGATTTTTTCAGGTGTCCATACTACTCAGCAGTTTATGAGCCAAACCAGCAGGAGTTAAAGGTGGGAGTGAGGTGGGAGAGATGAAAGAGAATATCAAATCAGTGTTGATCTGGTAAGAATAATGGTAGTGTATGTGTGTGAAACCTACACAGGGGCCAAACTGTCCTGGATACTGCAATGAAAGATGAAGAATTACATCCCTGATTTTAGGTAGCAATTATGCAATGATTCTTAATAAATACATATACATTTACAGTATAAACCCAGCACAAAAGTATATTCAATGCTTCATTATCATTCCAATTAATACTAAAAATTATAGCAAAAAGATAAAAGTAAGGAAAATTAGAATTGGAAATGTTTCAAATGGAATTTCTTAAGACCTGTCTGCCTTTCTGTAGGAGTGTTTCAAGGAATAACTTTTGAAAATTCTACCTAAAACACTGTAGACTACAGGAGAGGGCAGAAGAAGTGAACATGTGACTTCTGGGAATGAGTAGGCATATCACATATGGACAGATGTAATCAATCTTAAATCACTTCTATAAGGAGATACACTTTTCCCTATCTGCCCAGTCTTAGCCAAAGAATCTTAAATATAAGTGATGATATAGTAGATACAAAATAATAGTTAAGTATACCATATGAATTTGAATCCTGGCTTAGACAAGTTAAATCACTTCTTTATGTCTCAATTTCCTCATTTGTAAAAAGAAAGAAACAATAGTAGTTGCCTTTTAAGTTTCTTGTAGAGATTAAGTAAGCTATTGTACATTTCATAGAATTGTGTGTGTGTATTTGCCAATTTTCAGTTGTTATTGTGATTATTAGTACTGAGCTATCATCAGGGAGACCGATGTTCAACAATACTCAGAGGAGCTGTGTTTTATACATTGCTAGTGCACAAGCTCATTAGAACACTGACCTTTAAGAGCTTAGCTTTTTCTTTGCTATATTCTTCAAAATGTTAATCTAAAGATAATAGTAACTAGCATTCATTGTGCAGTTACCATATGTCAGATACTTTATATATTAATGACTTGAATTATGAAAAAAATGCATAACAAAATAGGACATGGGTACTTATACCATCTCATTTTAAGTTTATGGAAACTGAAATGCAGAGAGGTCAATGACTTGTAAGAAATCAAATTATAAGGTCAGAAGCAGGATTTGAACTCATACACCCTAAGTCTATGCCTTTATATCTATTTTCTTGCCTCCTGGTGAAGGAGATCTTCCTTTTCTTGCTCAAACATTTATCAGTTTTTTGAAGAAAAATAAAAATCATCTTGTTTTTACTTTTCCTCTTCTTCCTTCCTTTCTCCTCTTCTACCCCTTGTCCTTTCTTATTTTTCATCCCTAAGTTTGCTCTCTCTTTAAAAAATAGCTCAAATTAATTAAAAACTTTTTATCAGGAAAAAGCACTTCTCAAGTGAGGAACCCTAAAAAATGATTCTACACTGTATGGAATTATTTAACCATAACTTATTAATTTATTCATAAAATATTAATTTTGTTCCTAAGAAAATAGCCAGACTATTTTCTTCATGCTGGAGATAAAACAGTAAGGACAGATGGGAGCTGTCATCATAGTACTTTAACCAAAAATATTGACTGAAACTTATTCTGAGTCAGATGGTGATAAATACTATGGGAAAGGTCAAAGAGAAAGGCAGTAGGGAATGTGTGTGTGTGTGTGTGTGTGTGTGTGTGTGTATGATTGGAGAGGTGATGTTCCTTGTTAAACAGGTGGGCCCAGGAAAGCTGCCGAGATAATGACATTTGAGCAAAGAAATGAAGAGCAAACAGGCAGAAACGCAGGGGAAGGGAGTTCCAGGATAGGGAATGGTAAGTACAAAGCCTCAAAGCAGATGCACATTTCTCATGTGTTGGAAGAAATGTAAGGGGGGCATGTGGCTGGAATACAGTAGAAAGGGAACAAGTCATGGAGATAGTGACATACAGAGACAGGATATTACAGGCCATTTTAGGGACCCTGGGTCTAACTTGGAATTGGATAGTTAGCCTTTGAATGGTTACTAATAAAAGAGTGATACCAAATGAGTCACTCTGTAACTGCATTATTTCCTGTTGCTGGGTGGAGAAGACACTGGAGAAGGTCAAGGGCAGAATCATGGGTAAGAGTGGTCTAGGGCAAAATTCCTGAGAAAGAATGGTTCCATAGAACAGAGTAATCACCATGAATGGGTGAGAAATCAGATTATGAATAATGTTCAAGGTGAGGCTGAGAGTTACCGTGACATTTTCAAACATCACCCTCTCTGCCCACCACCACTAATTATAGTAGTTGCTGCAGTTATGTAGATTAGTTATGTGGACAGTAAAAGTATACAGCCAAGTATGTGCCATATGGTGAGTAGTTTCTCCATGAGAGCTGAATTTAAACCTGTTTTTGAGTAGTTGTATGCCATGAGTGTCAAAGAACTGGTCTTTTCACTGCATGGGCATCCTCTGTGAAAGTAGTATTTGACTAACAGAAAGTTAGGATCTACGAAATGGGGCAGAAGCATGATTGTACATTGGCGCTGCAAGGGGACATCATGTGGTATAATAAATGGAAATCAAAGAAATGGTAGCAGTGTCAAGACTTTGGAATTCAAAGGGTGTCTGTATATATATATCATCAAATGCCCACAGGAGCTCCAGAATTCTCAGTGGCAAAGGAATCCACACAGGAGCATTAGTTCTACCGTTACTTCTACTAATATTTCTACTAGTATTAGTAGAAGAGGATAACATTGATAACTGGTAATTTTTACAATCTGAGGCAAATCAAGGTTTTGTGGATTGATTCAATTATGAGTATCCTTCTT
The DNA here is from genome assembly GCA_032199065.1 of Smutsia gigantea. Classification (NCBI taxonomy): domain Eukaryota; kingdom Metazoa; phylum Chordata; class Mammalia; order Pholidota; family Manidae; genus Smutsia; species Smutsia gigantea. The sequence goes on from JAVSCE010020603.1 coordinate 10,814, forward strand.
TAGAAAAATTAATTAAAAATTATAAATATGAGGTGAGGTTCAGAGTTTCGCAAATAGTCTGTCTAAGAAAGGTCCAGAAGTTAAAGCTTTATTCCCTCCATGTTATGTCCACGAGCAAATACCGACTATCCATGTGGAATACATTTTATTTTTATGCATTCTTCATAAGGCTTCCTAAACATCAACCTATAAAAATAATGAAAACAGGAATTCCTTTAATAAAAAAATGTGTAAACTCTAAAATATATATCCCAGAATGTTCTCAAGCTGTCCCGATGCCCTTCCTGATCCAAATACGTAAGAAAAAAAAATCATGTTCTGAAGAAATATCAGTTTTACTTCCCACTTCCATCTTTTTTTTTTTTAATGCGAATTTTGTTACTGTTGTTCCAAACACCTATTAAAACCCACGGCACAATGTAATAACTCTGAAAGATCTGAAGGAATCCAAAAATTGAAAAATAATTTAAGATTTATTCTTTCAAAAAATGATGGGGAGCCTAGTATTATCTGATGAGAAGACAATAGCAGGCAATTGATACTTAACCATGTCAAACTGCTATCTTTTATCTTGTGACCATGAAACACTGACATGAGGAAAGCTGTATTTACTTGCAATTAAAAACACTTCATTCCTATAAACTCCTGCCACTTCTGGTGTATCATCTGCACATTTTTGTTGAAATAAAGAAATAGAAAATATGTATTTCTCAAAATAAATATTTATTTTCTCCCACCTGTTCAACTTTCCAATTTTTATAGTCTTGTTTTCTGCATGTCCACGTTGGTTTCCCTTCTTTTGGACACTAGCAAGGAATTCATTGAAAGTTTTAATGATTACCAGAGAATAGGTCTAGTATTTCTTTAGTTAAATGGTGGGTCCGTATTAGCTTTCAAGGGACAATAAGGGAAAAACAAAACTCTTCTTGGCCCTGTTAACTCCACCCTCCAAGGAGAATATTACTATGGAGTAAGGTAGCATCCTCTGTGTATCCCCCCAGATTTCCTGAGATTATGTGTACTAGTTTGATGCACCTACTGGGTCTTAATCTCTCAAGTTGATATACTCAGCTTTGGGTTTAGGAGAAGTAAGCAAAACACACCAAGTGTTCTCAATTAGTTCTTAACCCTTTGGATCAATCTAACTTTGGTAAAGAACTATCCCAACATATTCAACAGACATCTCTGGATCTTTCTTGGGGTTAAATCTCTACGTAGTAATTATGTGTCACTTTACCCAGTTACTGCCTTAGGAAAATTGTAGGAACGATCAATTATCATATTAAAATCTACTTTTAATTGTACTTGAGTATTATGTTCAACAGCCTAAAAGAGATCTAACTTCACTCTCCTTCTAAACAGAGGTTATTAATTTGAAACCTAATGACAAAAACTCAACTTTTAATTTAACTAATAGTGGAAGACATTTTCCAGAAACCATCATCTGGTACCAAGTTAACAACAAGGGTGGGTGGGAAATTTACTGTCCTTGTGAACCCTGGAAAAGGAACATGAAATGGGATTTATAAACATATACCACTGTCTTAGCTATGTTGACTAAACAGATATTTCAATTAGTTTTTGCTGTATAACAAATTACCTCCTAATATAGTGATTTAGAACAATCACAATATTATTGAGCTCACAATTCTGTGGGTTCTCTTGGTGATCATGTGGTCTAGGCCATTTATGTTGGTAATGCGGGAGTCTCTCACTTACCTGTGGTCAGTTGGCACAGACGATATGCTGTCTGGCTGGCTGCCAGATGATCTCAGATGGCCTCAGCCACATGAGTGTCAGTTGGCAAGCATGGGGGACCCTTAGTTGGAATGGCCCATCTCATCTACATGTGATCTTTCATTTTCTGGTAGGCCAGCTCAGCTTTGTTTACACGGCAGTATCAGATTTTCAAGCATACACTGAAGGAGCTCTGAACTCTTTTCAACCCTTTGCTTGTGTCACATTTGCTAATATCCCATGGACCAAAGCAAGGCACACTGTTAAGTCCAGAGACAAGGAGTGGAGATATAATCTCCATCGTCTGATAGGAAAAGTTTCAAAATTACTTTTCAAAGGGCATGTTTATAAGGAAGGTAAAAATTTGTAGCCACTCTATGCATACTACACTGTAGGCTAGTTGCTGTTGATATTCAAATTGTGCTGAATTGAAAACCTTTAAGGGTCACTCTCCTGCCTTTCTGCCTTCCCCTTGCAGTTCTCAGAGCATGTTCTTGATGTTCACAACTTCCATTTAGAGACAAATGCTACCCTCCCACACTTTCTGTTTTCCTGTGCGAAGTTTTTAAACTATTGATCGGGGAAACAATCTATTTGACTTAATGCTTCTATGCGACCCTGTTTGTCTCAGTGCATTCCCTACAGACAATAAAAATATAAAAATAATATTTATTTTTTAAAAGTGGAAACAACTTACGATAATTGAAAGTCAATGACTGCATGCCAGAATTCTCATTTCTTTCTTCTTAACTCTGTGACTTATGGATTTTACATGTGCATAAACTTCTCTGAAGAACTTCTAGGAATCTACTGAATAATGTCCACATTAATTTCCCTAATAAATCATAAATTTGAAACAGATGGTCAATGTTTATTGGGAAGCTGGCAGACATACAGAGCATGTACAAAGTTTTTAAATGCTGAGGCCTCTTCCAAAGCAATAGGATTAAATAGTGTCATTTTCTAATATCCTCTTTGGAGCTGGGGTGAAAATCAATCAGTAGACTCTTTCCAGTTGTCTAGTGAGCTGATGTCTGTTATATATCTTGATCATTATATAGATTCAAATTATCAAATTGAGGTCATGTTATAGAGAAATAGAAAGGAAGGGATAATAATCATAATTATCTCAGGTATTTGAAGAGATTCACTTGAAATTCATTAATTCAAGAGTATTCATTTTAAAAAATTCAGGAAATTTTCATATACATAACTCTTATAGTTTATACATTATGATTTACCTGAATTAATTTTGACTTATATAATAATTAAAAGTAGCTACTAAACATTAAGGCCTAGACATTTTGCCCCTCCTCCATAGTCTTCATTCATCTTACATCTAAATATTTTCCTAAGCACTGAATATACTCATCTCCAACAAGACTAGTAGATCAAATCACTACCCCATGAGATGCTCATGGACACCTTCCCTCCTCACACTGGCTTTCTCTTTACAGATGTATACAAGCTTTTTATGACACTTGGGGATAATAAAAAGAAAGAATAATAACAACCTTTTTTTTCACTCTTTAATTCATTACAAAATGACTTGTACTTTAGTTAGTTTTTCTTTAATCCTTTAGAGACTTAAAACAATTTATGGTGTAATAAAACAAGAAATATATATAGATAGATATGTGTTAACTATCCTTCCTTATCCTTTATTGATGGTCACAAGTCATGATGTGCTCAGGTTCCAGAACTGACAATGGATATAATGTTAGTGACATTCTTAACTTGTGGGTTGGCATCATTGTAAAGCAGGAAAGACTCCTGATCACAGAAAGTTGGAGGTTTTATTTGGGTTTCACAACACTTATTAAATCAGTGGGTCATCCCAATCACCAGCAAAAAAATGAATGGGCAATCAAAAAACAACCCAAGAACAAAACCCCCGAACCTGAAGGATTCACCTCTGAATTCTACCAGACATATAGAGAAGAAATAATGCCCATTCTCCTTAAAGTTTTCCAAAAAACAGAAGAGGAGGGAGTACTTCCAAACTCATTCTATGAAACCAGCATCACTCTAATAACAAAACCGGGCAAAGACCTCACCAAAAAAGAAAATTACAGACCAATATCCCTGATGAACATAGATGCAAAAATACTCAACAAAATATTAGCAAACCGAATTCAAAAATACATCAAGAGGATCATACACCATGATCAAGTGGGATTCATCCCAGGGATGCAAGGATGGTACAACATTCGAAAATCCATCAACATCATCCACCACATCAATAAAAAGAAGAACAAAAACCACATGATCATCTCCATAGATGCTGAAAAAGTATTTGACAAAATTTAGCATCCATTCCTGATTAAAACTCTCAACAAAATGGGTATAGACGGCAAGTACCTCAACATCATAAAGGCCATATATGACAAACCCACAGCTAACATCACACTTAACAGTGAGAAGCTGAAAGCTTTTTATCTAAGATCGGGAACAAGACAAGGATGCCCACTCTCTCCACTGTTATTCAACATAGTACTGGAGGTCCTAGCCACGGCAATCAGACAAAACAAAGACATACAAGGCATCCAGATTGGTAAAGAAGAAGTTAAATTGTCACTATTTGCTGATGACATGATATTTTACATAAAAAACCCTAAAGACTCCATTCCAAAACTACTAGAACTAATATCTGAATTCAGCAAAGTTGCAGGATACAAAATTAACACACAGAAATCTGTTGCTTTCCTGTACACTAACTATAAACTAACAGAAAGAGAAATCAGAAAAACAATTCCATCCACAATGGCATAAAAAAGAATAAAATACCTAGGAATAAACCTAACGAAGAAAGTGAAAGACCTGTACTCTGAAAACTACAAGACACTCCTAAGAGAAATTAAAGAGGACACTAACAAATGGAAATGCAATCCATGCTCTTGGCTAGCAAGAATAAATATTGTCAAAATGGCTATACTACCTAAAGCAATCTACAGATTCAATGCAATCCCTATCAAACTACCAACAGCTTTCTTCAATGAACTGGAACAAATAATTCTAAAATTCATATGGAACCACAAAAGACCCGAATAGCCAAAGCAATCCTGAGAAGGAGGAATAAAACAGGGGGAATTACACTCCCTGACTTCAAGCTCTACTACAAAGCCACAGTAATCAAGACAATTTGGTATTGGCACAAAAACAGACCCACAGACCAGTGGAACAGAATAGAAAATCCAAACATTAACCCAAACATATACAGTAAATTAATATTTGATAAAAGTGCCTTGGATATACAATGGGGAGATGACAGCCTCTTCAGCAGCTGGTGTTGGAAAAACTGGACAGCTACATGTAAGAGAATGAAACTGGACTACTGTCTAGCCCCATACACAAAGGTAAACTCAAGGTGGATCAAAGACTTGAATGTAAGTCATGAAACCATAAAACTCTTAGAAAAAAACATAGGCAAAAATCTCCTGGACATAAACATGAGCAACTTCTTCATGAACATATCTCCCCGGGCAAGGGAAACAAAAGCAAAAATGAACAAGTGGGACTATATCAAGCTGAAAAGCTTCTGTACAGCAAAGAACACCATCAGTAGAACAAAAAGACATCCTACAGTATGGGAGAATATATTCATAAAAACCGTATCTGATAAAGGGTTGACATCCAAAATATATAAAGAACTCATACACCTTAACAAACAGAAAGCAAATAATCCAATTAAGAAATGGGCAGAGGACATGAACAGACACTTCTCCAAAGAAGAAATTCAGATGGCCAAAAGGCACATGAAAAGATGCTCCACATCGCTAATCATCAGAGAAATGCAGATTAAAACCACAATGAGATATCACCTCACACCAGTGAGGATGGCCAACATCAAAACACAAACAACAACAAATGTTGGCGAGGATGTGGAGAAAAGGGAACCCTCCTACACTGCTGGTGGGACTGCAAATTAGTTCAACCATTGTGGAAAGCAGTATGGAGGTTCCTCAAAAAACTCAAAATAGAAATAGCATTTGACCCAGGAATTCCACTCCTAGGAATTTACCCTAAGAATGCAGCAGCCCAATTTGAAAAGGACAGATGCACCCCTATGTTTATTGCAGCACTATTTACAATAGCCAAGAAATGGAAGCAACCTAAGTGTCCATCAGTAGATGAATGGATAAAGAACAGGTGGTACATATACACAATGGAATATTATTCAGCCATAAGAAGAAAACAAATCCTACCATTTGCAACAACATGGATGGAGCTAGAGGGTATTATGCTCAGTGAAATAAGCCAAGCCGAAAAAGACAAGTATCAAATGATTTCACTCATATGTGGAGTATAAGAACAAAGAAAAAAAAAACTGAAGGAACAAAACAGCAACAGACTCTCAGAACCCAAGAACGGACTAATAGTTACCAAAGGGAAAGGGACTGGGGAAAATGGGTGGGAAGGGAGGGATAAGAGGGAAAAAGGGGCATTACGATTAATGTAATGTAATGTTGTAATGTTGGGGGGGGCACGGGGAGGGCAGTACAACTCAGAGAAGACAAGTAGTGATTCTATAGCATCTCACTACGCTGATGGACAGTGAGTGTACTGGGGTTGGTGGGGGGACCTGATGAAGGGGTAGTTTAATAATCGTAATATTACACATGTAATTGTAAATTAATGATAATAAAATAAATTATATTAAAAAAAAAAGAAAACATAGGCAAAAATCTCTTGGACATAAACATGAACGACTTCTTCATGAACATATCTCCCCAGGCAAGGAAAACAAAAGCAAAAATGAACAAGTGGGACTATATCAAGCTGAAAAGCTTCTGTACAGCAAAGGACACCATCAGTAGAACAAGAAGACATCCTACAGTATGGGAGAATATATTCATAAATGACATATCTGTTAAAGGGTTGACATCCCAAATACATAAAGAACTCACGCACCTTAAGAAACAAAAAGCAAATAATCCAATTAAGAAATGGGCAGAGGGCATGAATAGACACTTCTCCTAAGAAGAAATTCAGATGGCCAACAGGCACTTGAAAAGATGTTCCACATCGCTAATCATCAGAGAAATGCAGATTAAAACCACAATGAGATATCACCTCACACCAGTGAGGATGGCCAACATCCAAAACACAAACAACAACAAATGTTGGTGAGGATGTGGAGAAAAGGGAACCCTCCTACACTGCTGTTGGGACTGCAAATTAGTTCAACCATTGTGGAAAGCAGTATGGAGGTTCCTCAAAAAAACTCAAAATAGAAATACCGTTTGAACCAGGAATTCCACTCCTCGGAATTTACCCTGAGAATGCAGCAGCCCAATTTTAAAAAGACAGATGCACCCCTATGTTTATCGCAGCACTATTTACAACAGCCAAGAAATGGAAGCAACCTAAGTGTCCATCCGTAGATGAATGGATAAAGAAGATGTGGTACATATACACAATGGAATATTATTCGGCCATAAGAAGAAAACAAATCCTACCATTTGCTACAACATGGATGGAGCTAGAGGGTATTATGCTCAGTGAAATAAGCCAAGCCGAAAAAGACAAGTATCAAATGATTTCACTCATATGTGGAGTATAAGAACAAAGAAAAAATACTGAAGGAACAAAACAGCAGCAGACTCACAGAACCCAAGAACGGACTAATAGTTACCAAAGGGAAAGGGACTGGGGAAGATGCGTGAGAAGGGAGCGATAAGAGGGAAAAAGGGGCATTACGATTAGCAGACGTAATGTTGGGGGGGCACGGGGAGGGCTGTACAACTCAGAGAGGACAAGTAGTGATTCTATAGCATCTCACTACGCTGATGGACCGTGAGTGTAATGGTTTGGTGGCGGGAACCTGATGAAGGGGTAGTTTAGTGATCATAATATTGCACATGTAATTTTATATTAATGATACCAAAATAAATTATATAAAAAAAATAATAGAATAATATATTATAAAAGTGCAAAAAATAAAAATAATATGTCAGTGGGTCGTCTTACACATATGCTTTTCCTCTATTCTGGGATTAGTTTTCTATAGTATACTTTTTGACCTCTGGCTATATTCTTTGTTCCTGTATAACATATTATACTATACTCCTATGGATAAATTTTCCCCAAAGCTTTTAAAACACAATGGGAGTTTATATTTCACTAGTTTATTTACTCTTAAGTGTCACTCAAAAGAACAAAAACAAAAACAAAAGAGACAATATAATTATCTCATATGTTTGAAGAATTAGAAATTGATACATTTGATAATATCTAGAAATTACATATTTATGGCAGATGATGCTGACCATTAACGGTTTCATCCTGATCATTATGTTTTCATCCAAACCAGCCAAAATGTGGTAATTTAATTTAATACTCTTCCACCAGTACACAGGAAAATAATTACCAATTTTGTGGGAATTTTTTCATTCAAAAGATGATCCTTGTTCATGCCTTCATATCACAACTTGGTGATCATATAATACTTCTCCATACTCCATTTCTTAGGGCTTCTCCTAACATACTTATCTGTAGAGATGCAAATCTGCTCATAATGAAAACAGCTAGTCACATTTATATAAAACATATTTACCATCTCATTTACTACCTCATAAAAATATTTTACTTCACATTAGAAAAAGGATTCCTGATGTATTTTTTCCCATATAAAAGAAATCTTAGTCACACAAAGGTAAACTCACATCTTTACCAAATCTTGTCAATCATCACTGAAGCTGCACTTCTCTTTTCTTTCAAAGTTTTCAAGATTTCTGGACTAATAAACTAAATATAAGTTACAATCATAACATAAGCATGTCTCTTAATCTAGAAATTTAAGTAGATTTTCTAAGCAAAAGACCTAATGGAGCAGAAGAACAGGGAGGATAGAAGATCTGCCATCCCTCCTCAAGAAAATCTAAAAGGTCTGATTTTTTTCTGTTTTATTTTTATTTCTTATTTAAGGTACCTTCTTATGTCAATAAAACTTTGCCTAAAGGGAAGTGGAGTGCAATCCCCACAAACAGATGAATCTGTAATTAACCTTAGTACTACAAACTCAGTATTGAAAAAGTTTGGAATGAGGGCTTATGTACAGGTGTCTTGCTTCACTATGGTTTTTATAAGACTGTGTTGCCACAACATACCAATGGATGATTATTCTAGCTCTCAGCCCAACCCCAATCTCTGTTCCAATTGAAGCCCACTTTAGATCATAGAAAACCCACATAGATGCTTCCTCATTCGATACTGGAGATTACTGGTATCACAAAAATGTTCCTATATTGTGAGATACCCTATTTGTAAAAGTGTTAACATAATATAATGTTCCCTTAGCCTGGATCTAAAACTATATCTCCATCCTACATTGTGTTCAAATGATCTCTAAATACTACTTTTTACTTTAAAGTAATAATACTCAGCCAAAGCACATGGCTGAAATAGGATATGCTTTAAATTATATAAATGCTTTAGGACTACAGAACATGTCCCTATTTGATCTTTTAAAATTACTTAGAATCATCTAAACTATATTGGATAAAATATATTTACCTCTAAGATAAGACATTTTAAGGCTAATTTCAGCTTGAAAGTCCCTTTAAAAATGAAATCTAAAATAGAAACTCAGACAACAGCCTGAGAATATCTGTGCTAATGTTTAACTATGTACATAACAATACTATTTATCCACCATTTTCTCCTTTACTGATTCTTTAAATTTTAGATAGTAGTCTTCAGCAAAAACATATTAAGTATCAGGATTACAAGTTGTTAAGGATAATATATTGAAAAATGATTTTTATTTTGCATTTTGACATTTTGGCCTAGCTGTGTATGCAATTCTTCAAAATAATATAGAAAGTTCAGAAATTTCAAGGATAGGAATGGAAATTTGGAGAAATTTGTTGTTGAGACACTTGTAAGAATAGAAAGGAAAAAAGAATGTATCATTTTTCTAAGGACACACTATCTTCAGCTGTGATCTCGTCAGTTCTTAGTAGCTGAATGAGTTGGGTCAGTTCCTTTTAAAGCATGAACATAAAGGATTAAAAGAAATAGTGCTTGTGATTTTTTAATAAGTTATCACTTTATTCTTCTTTCAGATTTCATTCAGAAACCACAATAGAGCTAAAGAAATTATTTGCCATATTAACTTTCTTTAAAACAAAAATCAAAAATCAAGACTTTATTAAAAATTCCTGGATATTTTTTAATTAGTTTGTACTTTAAGTGTCATTTATAAGTTGAGATGTAATGATTGCCTCTAACACATTAGATACATTCTCATCACAAACTTTTATATTCTACATGCAAAATAGATTTCAGATAACCGTATTGATAATTTTTCCCCTGGCCCTCCTATTTCTTCCGTCCTTCATCTAATCACAAAGGAGACAGGAGTAAGACTGTAATTAATGTTTTAGAGTATTATAGGGAAGAGTGGTCCTGAATCAAAATGTAGAGGTCATATTGAAATTATTTAATCAACTGTTTGGACAGATACTGACTAATCAGAGTGTTTGCCAGCTCTGAATGACACAGCTGGACTCACATGGCCACATATGGTGCAGGCAAGTCCCAGCCTTGGGCCAGTGGCTTACCGTTACTACACCTCATTGGGTAACCTTACTCTGCAAAAGCAGAATTGTATGTGATAGATTTCTTGTGGTGATCATTTCACAATATACACTTATATTGAATCATTACATTGTATGCCTGAATCTAATAAAATATTTTATGCCAATTACATCTCAATAATAAAAAAAGAATGGTATGTTTTTTCTCCCCTTCCCCTACACTTTAATTCTAAAAAAGAAATAAGGACAGCATTCTGGTTACCTTGCTTTTTAGTTATAGGCATATGATGAGCTGCCTTTTTTATAAAAGAAAAAGACAGAAAAGTTATGTCTCCTCCCCTTATCTCTGCCTTAGCAGATATATGCATTTGTTCAAGCAATGGTCAGTTGAGATGAAAAAGATAAATTATTTAAATAGGCTTGTCAACTAGGTCATGTAAAATGCTGTTTTGAAGTTATAAAGTGTTGACTTACATAACTGAAAAGTATAGAAAATATTGTTCATGTTACTTTTGGGAATATGTATTTACTTTCTAGTAATTTTGGTACAATGAAATGTCTCCTACTGTGAAAACATACAGCCAAAATGTCAAAACTTTTCTGAAAGCAGTTTGTATACCAAAATTTCATTTGACTGGCCACTCTTACTATAATGATTCTGGGTATCCACACACTCCTAAAACATGTTTGTGGTCACATTCTTCCCATTGACTCATCTTACTCTTTATCATCCCTCTCTTTAAATAGTTTGATTCTCTAGTGCTGTCTTCCAATGTTACATGTGACTTAAAAGCTTTCAAGGATGCAGAACTAAGCTCACTGTCCATCTTGAAGACCAACTTTGCTTACTCTCACAAGCCTCTTAAATTTCACTACTTACTTCTCAATCCAAACTCCTTTTCCTCTAACCATGTGTAATTATATATAGGTCCTAAATTATTTCATGCTTTTGTGAACTTCTGATTTTTCATATTTGTGATTTCTGTTGTTAGAAATTCCCTTCATATCCCTATGTCTGGGTTTAGGACCCCTTGTCTTCATTTCCATCAAATTCTATGCTTCTGAACTTGACCTCATCCTAACTCTGTTTTCACACATAAAGAAATTTATTTGTTTGTAGCTCTAGTGGAAATGAAATTTCTATATGGTTAATGCCTATTTCTGTTTTCCTACCTACCTAACTGAAAACTTAGCCATAGGAGGTGGTCAATAAATATTTGTTGAATATATGAATCAGTTAATAAATAATGTCAAGATAAAGAATGCTCAAAAGAAGTGCAAAGGAAGGGCATAATTTGGAAATTTTCCAACTTACAAACAATTATTCTCAAAACCTGATAAAATTATGATGTTTGCTAGTCTTAACTGTATCTATGTCTTTATTCAGTACTATTTTGTGCATTCATTTTATGTCTTAGATTGAAAAATGCCTTAATGCAAGCAACGGTTATCAGACAAAACCTTAGAACTATCTCGAGAAGACAGCAGTATGAATGGTATGATTTTAGAAATGCTAAATATTTTCTCTGAAAAAAAAATTCTTTGGGTAAAGGGAATTTTTTGAGAATTGAATTTATGATTGATAATTTTAATATTTAAAACTTTAGCCCACATTAGAAAAGTGGTCTTCCCTGTCTCCAGTGTACTTCTAGTTATGTCAGTGAAGTAAAGTACAATTTAGTGGAATAGAATACAGTTGGATTCAATGCCTGATCCACTCACTTACTATCTTGTGGTATTGAACTGGTATCTTAATTTTTCAAGAATTGCTTCACCTTCAAAAGATAATAATATTGCTGTAATATGAGAAGCAGTATAGCACAGTAGATAAATAAGCAGCTTCTGGAGCAAAATCGCCTATATTCAAATCTCAAGTAAAGAGCCAATTAGCTGTTCTAAATCTCAGATATATCATCTTTCTGTAAAGGTATATAATAGTAATAACAATGCTATTAATAATAATAATAGGGACATATACCTTATAGGTTTGTTCTAAGGATTCACAGAGGTAATCCAGGAACAATGAACACCTAACATGCATTATGAGTTTGCTAATATTTTTTATTACCTCAATCTTGTAAAGACTGGCATATGACCCTTTTTCCTTTTATGTATGTTAAAAAGCTAGTACAGGGTCTCTCAGACAGCGGAAGTCAAATTATTGTATTTAGACATTTTTTTCCACAGGTATATATTAAACTCCTTTTCACACATAAACATTTCATCTTAGCTTTGCAAAAATACTTTAGATCCCATTTCCTGTTCTTTCTAAAGGGAGATCAAAGTATTGGTTTAAGGGGGGAAAAAGTTTCTAGGGGTTATTTATAAATTCAGTGCTCCAGATCATTAAACAAAGGCACATAATTTGTGGTCTGTTTCATTTTTGCAGTAATTAATCCCAAAATCTTAGATAAAAGAAGTTGAAATTACCTGCCGTCTCCTTTCCCCTCCCCACATAAAAGAAAGAAAGAAACCGTGAGGTTTGGAATGCCAGGGATAGCAGCAGGCCATGATCCTTTTCTCAAGCCACACATCTGGTTGTGAGCATGAGGTGAAGGATATAAACCTGTGGAGAAAGACTTGTAGGGGGTCATTCTGAAAGCCCTTCAGAGTGCCTCCCAGGTTTTTAATGGCTCTCACCTCTGCTTTAGACTGAAGCTTATCACAAACTGTTCAGTTATTTTTTGCTCCAAATATAGTACAAGTATTATACATTGTTTAAATTTGTGTAATATAAATATTACATAACTAAGTAATTTATTTATGGGAAATACACTTTTTGTTCACCTTTTCTAGTTCCACAGCACATTGTTATTCCTGTTCCTCAGATACGCTAATCACCTATGTCTGTCAAGTACTGTTCAACATGTTTAAAATGTGACACCATTAAGATGACTCATCAAGTTTTGATATATGCCAAGAGGCTTTAAAATGTTTAATTTACAAGGAATAGTAAATGTGCATGGATTGAATTTATCAAATCTAATATACTTTCTGTGTAAATATACTACATTATTTTGAATTTAGCGTAGTGATAATATAGATAAAAGTCTAATATTGAAAAAATATAGAACAAAGTACAAATTCTAAGTACGTCACACAGTAAATAATGTTCTTCATTTTATCTGGAGAGACAAGCTCTTAAAAAAGGATGCAATACCTCGACAGACAATTTTTGCAGGGATGAATCTCATTAGCCTCTGGGAATTGTTCCAGAAAGGTTTGCAGAATTAATTGTATTAGCCGGTGTTAACAATAGTCTATCTAAAATTCCATGGTGTTTGAAATAATCTGGAAGAGTCTTAGAGATTATCATTCTGGTGAAATTCTTTCTTCTTTTTCACTTTCTGGAGTTAAAAATAAAAGCCAACTGTGTCCGTGTTCTATCCAGTCTGAATGCAATCAGTTTGTTGATTTGAGCATGATTTTATTCTCACATTGGCTGCTATGGAATAAAATCAGAAATAAATTGGTGCTGTATTTATAATTCTATTGCTAGCTTTTAAAACCAGATGCTCAGAAGTATTTCAATAAAAGCCAGGAAACAGAAGGAACAAAAGTTAATATTTTTTATTTCTCTTAAAAATGATTTCACAAATAAGCATAAGTAGGTGAGCACAAAAAAGTTTATTTTCTTTACTTTTGGTCTGAGTAGATACCAAATCAAGGAAATGAGCACCCATTCCTGTATCAACTCCACTCTGCGTTCCTCTTCATTTTCCATTTGTTGTTGTGACTTCCCCTCTCCTGGAAACTGATAGTTTCTTGTAATCGGTTCTAGTCCTCAACACATAAAACAATTATGGGATAATAACAATGACAAGACTAACAATAAATTAACAACAATTCACATTTATTGAGAGATTCTAAGAAAAGCTACTTAACATAAATTTTAATTTAATGGATTGATTTTGTAGTTTCATTTTTATATAATTCACAAAAAAACGCTGTAATGAATTTACTCTTCTTATCCGTATTTTACAGAAGAAATAAGTCATAGAATGGTCACATAGCACACCAAACTTAAGACAGCCATAGCAATGCTTTAAAAAAAATGCTAAAATAATCTCTTAATTATTACATTATATTAATAATTTATTTATTCTTAATTATTATTAAATTATCTACTGTAATTCCTAGAGATCAACAACAAAATCTTATTTATCTTTAACATCCCTGGTACTGAATGCTGTGGAAAGCTCCTAATTGCTAATACTCTATTGGTAGAAGTCTGAGACACATTTTGTTCCTCAACAATTATGTATTATCAACTATGGGATTTACAATGACTTTATCTGGATAATTCTTATATTCTGTTGTGAGGGAGGTTTTGGTACTCTGGCAGTAATCTGTTCTCTTGTTTAGTATTTGATCTCATTACTGGCCCCTTGCCTACAAATCAGTTGGCATTTCCTCCTGGAGCCTGCAGGGTTTCCACTACTATTAGCATTGTCTGCTAGCATACTGTCCTTTCCTTTTGTTTGATCACGAAATTTCTATTTCCTAGTTAAGAAAAGTCTCTAGTAGGAATTCATAATGTATCAGAAGAAATCAAAATATCTTGAATCTCAAAGAGTGGTCATGAGATCTGGAGGGCTAATTTTGCCATTTTTTTCCCAGGTTTTCAAGATTATTATTTAATCTGGTTATCTGTGGAGAGCAATTTTTCAGAATACAGTTTTTGCTTGATTTGCAAGGTGACAAATATTTTCCAGTTTTCTTGAGAAAATAATAAAACTGAGTGAAGAGGATATGGAGGGCATTCATGGTAGGTAGGCTAAAAATCATTTTCATATTCTTCCTTTGCTCCCCTTCCTTATTACTCTCCTTTTTCTTATAGCTCTTCTTCTCTTCCTTCTCATTATCTTCTTCCTCTTCCTTCTCTTCCCTTTCTTTATCTATCTGCTTATCTACACACACGCACATGTACCTACCACTGTTAGCTGTAAAGATAAATTAATTCATACAGAGTGACACAAAGATATGTAAATCAGGGCATGATGTTGTTTCTGTAGAGTCCTATAGATCAGAATGATGCAATAGATGCCAAGTACTCACACCTCCTAAAACTAGACATTTGAAAGAACATCTATGAATAGGCTAAAGATTATAAAACTGCTTTGGCTAACAATATTCTTTACGTGAACTTAAGTAAAGTTGAAAAATAACAGAAAAGTTGAAGAAACTGAAAGTGAAAATTTCTTTAGAGATATTGAAGTGCATTGTGACTTCTTTGTAGAGGTTGAGGAATCAGGGAGTGGCATTTAGTATATGCCAGGAAAAAATCTCAACCAGGTAGACTAGCTGTCTCAGACAGATGCAACAAAGCAAAGAGAGACAGGATTGAATTAGGAAAAAGCTGCCTTCATAGGCAAGCTGCACTTGCCAGGACAAACAAGCACGTCGTAGAATTTACTGTGGGTTACTCTATGTAACACCAGGGGAAAATCCTGGGGCAAAATACCTTTGAAAACAAAATCGGTCAAAGGGAGAATAAAGTGGGAGAAACCCATTTATTTCTAACAAGGAGTCCACTTCTGCTCTCCCTTATCTCTTGCAACCTGGCTGCAGAAGAAGAAACCCCACCCAACCTCTCCATCCAGATAAGCCCTTGCTCACCCTTGCATATTGATATGGAGATGGACTACTTCTCTCCACCCCTTGGAAACACCCTATTGATATGTAGATACACTAAAGCCATGCGAGAGATTCTGGAAATATTGCAATTTTACCCACAGCCCACCCCTCCAGAAATCTTGCTTCACAATCTACCCATCTCCCACAATGGCCCCAGCGCAAGAAAACTGGAGCATTGTAGCTAAACTAATAACATACAATAGCAACAGCAATAAAATCATGATAATCCTCAAATTGGAGAACTCAGCTAAATTCAAAGTCCTGTGCAGATTAAATCCATAGCTTGCACATTTCACAGGCAGTCAGTAGCTGAACAGGTGAGGAGTAGCAGAGCAATCATCATCTGGTCCCTGCAGCCAGGGAGCACATAATGATACGTACCTAGTTCAAGGTGAGTGTGTCCATTGGGCTGCTATAGAGGGGACAGCAGCATGCAAAGGGGGTGTCACTTTATTCAATTACCTGTAGTCCACAGTCATACACCAGGAGCCATCTGGCTTTTTCACTGGCCACACTGGGGAATTAAATGGACTATGAGTGGGCTTTATGATGCCCACCTTCTCCAACTCCTGTAGAGTTTCTCCAATTTCCTTGTGCCCCCCAGGCAATTTATACTGTTTAATATTTGTCACTTGCTGAGGAATAGGCAGAGCTACAGGTGGGTGTTTAGCATGTCCCCTCAGAACTGCCTTTACCACACGTACCCTCGGTCTGAGCTCACCCACAGTGGTATGTAACCACAGGCCCTGCAGGATATCTACCCCAAAATATATTCAAGGATGGGAGAAATGTGCACAGTATACTCCTTTGGGTGTAAACGCCCTATCCCCAATGGGATTTGGGCTTTCTTCTCTCTAATTGCCTTACCCCCATAGCCATTTATCACAGCAGGGGTCCCGGGAAAATGCTCGGGGTTGCTGTAAATCAGAGAACACTCAGCTCTTGTGTCCATCAGCACCAGGACACATTATACATTCACAGGGGATCAATGAATTGCTAATTCTACATGTGGCCTCTTGTCCCCATCACATTCCCCAAGGAGGGGGCCTTGATCCTCCTATCAGTTGAACTGTGACATCCAATCATCATCCTGTGGGGGGGAGGGCCCAGGCAGAGCCTGAGTGCTGTCTCCCAGAAGTCTTGCAGGAATACAGGCTGGACATGGGGCTTTGCCTCTGGCTTCCATGACCTGGACCTCAGTGGCTGGCACTGCTGCTCTGGCTTTAATTGGTGCCACAGTTCTAAGAAGATGCTATTGGGCTGCCCATCAACTTTTTCTTTCACCACTCTGGCCTTTATCAAATAACCCACATCTGGGTTCTTGAGACCTTCATGGGGCCGTTTGCACCTCTCCTTTCAGTCATAGCCTGTACTTCCTTTTGTGCTCTTATTGTTTCAACCTCCCCCAGATCTGCTAAAGTGCGAGTAGCCTCCCTTATGGGTTGCCCTATGTAGGGGGCAAGAGTAGTCACTAGGGGCCCAAAGAGAGATGTGGGACCTGTATGCAGCACCAGATTTTCCATTCCTATGGTGAACAACTCCTCATTGAGGCCCTGGAGGTCCATAGATGATATTTTTCATGCCCAGCTCCAGTAACACTTGCTGGAGCTCTGCATATGTTTTCCAGCTAGTGGGTAAGTAGGATAAATCACCCTGATTAGGCAAAACTGCCCTGGTGGCTGCTGTCAGCCAATCCAGAAGCACCAATTCCCTGAGGTGAGATAGGAACTTTGCAACCACTGCCAGAGGGAAGGGTGAGTCATCAGGGAAGCCAGTCTACACATTTCAGAACACGACAAAACAATGTTTTCCACCCCATATCCCAGAGATGCAAAAGCCATGTAGGCAGAGGTTCTGATGGCTTCTGCTGATGCCTGAAGCTCATGTCCACCAGCTGATCCGGGATATAGGGGTGCAGCATAGAGTGCTCCACAACCTGGGGAGAGGTCGGCTCTTCCTTCTGAACAGCCCACAGTTGTTACATTATTATTTTCTTAATTACAACTGGGTGGGCCTTTAATACAGGAGAGGCTGGTGCCTTGGGAGGTGGCCTCAGTAAAAGATCGGACCTCAGTCCCATCCTGTTATCCTCTCCCAACATCTCCTCTACCATTTCTGGGGCTGAAGGCACCGCTTTTTCTTCCCCCTCCCCCACGACCTCCTGTAACATGGCTTCTCCTGCTGCCTCCCTGCTCACTCCTAAAAAGGAATATTCCAGGAGTTCGACCTGTCTTCTCAATAACTGTCTCTCTCTCTTAAGGGCATCCCATAGGTCATCGCCCAGCTCCTCCAAGTGATGCTGAAGTGTGCCCCTCTCCTGCCGAAGTCTCTCTCCCTCTCTCTGATAACCCTCCCTCTCTCTTCCATAACACTTTCCACTATCTCAAGGAAAAGAGATTCTACAATCCCAGCTGCTACATGGCCACTCAGAGCCTCTAAGCAGTCTTCTATCTCACAGAGGACTAGTTCTGCAGCTTCCGGTGTCTCTACCCTCCCCCAATTCTGAGGAAGGCCCCACCCCTCTAGGAGGTGCTTTACCCTAGACCAATTCCCCGCTAAGGGTTCCCCAATTGGAAGCCCCACAGATAGGGGGCTCCTGGATGAAGCTGTACCCTCTACCGCTTCAGCCACTGGGGCCTCCCCACTATCCATGGGGGTGTCTGGGCATCTCCCCACCATCTCTAGGGGCAGCCCACCCAAGGATTACATCCAGGTAGATAGGTTTCAGTTTCAGAAGTCCTGCTAATTACCACCAGATGTAACTCTGGGGGGAAAATCCCAGGGCAAAGTATCTTTGAAACCGAAATCAGTCAAAGGGAGAAATAAAGTGGGAGAAACCCGTTTATTTCTTACAAGCAGTCCACTTCTGCTCTCCCGTATTTCTTGCGACTCTGTCACAGAAGAAGAGGCCTCCACCCAACCTCTCAATTTCAGATAAGCCCTCACTTGCCTTTGTAATTATCTATTGATATGAAGATGGGCTGCTTCTCTCCATCCCTTGTGAACACCTGCTGTGTGAAGATGCACTAAAGCCAGGTGAGAGATTCTGGAAGTGTTGCAATTTTTCCCATACTCTGGAAAGAAAAAGAAAGCCTATTCAAGACAGATTATGATACTTTCTGTTCTCAGCAGAAAGTAACTTGAGATAGAGCTGCAGGCTGTGAGGTGCCAGCTGTGATGATATTCCCAGTGCCGAAGGACCTGTGGGCCAGAGATCCCCAACAGCGTGTTCATGCATGTGTGTGTAACAATCCAAAGTCCTCTTGAAAGAAAGGACTGATATTTTGTTGGGAGCCATGTGGCACAAGAACAATAAGACTCCATTTTATTTTAAAGACTCCATCGTGTTGTTTACTTCTTCTTGATCATTTTCGCGCCACAGCTTCCCACTCCGGTCCGCTGCTTACGTCAAGGGCTAATACGCATGCGCTCTGCCTAAAAGATAGTTGGATATGCTTCCCATCCCTTATTTACATATTAGAAGTGATTGGCTGTACCCTCCTGTCTTTATTAGCATATAATGTAACCAATGAGCTGTACTTCCTCATTTCTGAACTGCTTATAAAGAAGTGTTAACAAAGCAATAAATTGAGACTTGATCAGAGAATCCTGTCTTGTCTCCATTTCCCGCGCCCCTTGCCCTTTTCGTTCCCTCTCCCTCTCTCTAGGTACCCTGCGTTGCAGACCTGCAGGACGGATCAATATTTGTTATCAGCCACATCTAGATTACAATTGTAACAGTTTATTAAAAACATATCTATCTCCTATTTCTTTCCTGTATGCCTAATCGATGCTTAGGAGTTGCTTCAAAGAGCAGCTAAGTGAGAGGAAAAGGAGATGAATTGAGAAATAGAGAAGGGGAGGAACCAACTTTGTTTTCTTCCTAACTGTACATTTCTCAGCTGAGATTGGCTCAACTTGTAAGAAAAATATGTTTAATGATGAGATTGTGAAGTTTTGTTATTTCACCGAAATGGAATTGCACCTAGCAAAGAGATTTGCTTATTGTCTGAGGGTAATCAGAAAAGTTATGAGATATGCCAGGGAGTGGAGAAGTAGGAATGGAGTTGAGTTGGTGATGAAGAAAGAAAAGAAATGATCAGTAAGGGAAATAATTAGCCAGAGGAGAGCACAAAGAATTACTTCCTGTTAGATCCCTCGGAGCATAGCTCATTCAATTACATACGTCATCATGATTACTATGTGCCGTTCACTGGACTAGGAGCCTTACATTCATTATTTTCTTTAAATTCCTTTAAAATTTAAATTTAAATGGCAAACATTGACTCACTTGAAAATTAAAATAGCAACTGTGGAAAAATCAACTAGTACACTATTAACGTAAGTCTATTAGCAAATGCTGTGCATGAAAAGGCTCTGGAGGAGAGTTTGAACTTGAGGAAGGAGGGGAGAAATGGGACTTCAGCAGAAGGTTTTCTATTCATGCTCAGCTAGTTTCAAAAATGGGAATTGAAGAATTGTTTTTGAGGATTAATAGCCATTGTGTGGGCAGTATTTATCAAGAGCAGTGAGGGGAAACAGTTGTAGGTTAAATGTGTTAAGGGGAATTGGAGTGAAATTGCTGCAGGGCACAAGATCTTGTAAAGGTAAGGTCTTCAGGGGAAATTTATTAAGTCCTTCAGTGTCTCTTGAATATGGTTTCAAATATGGTTTTATTCCTCACCATGGAAAAAATTGCTGTGGATGACAGACTTTAATTTTTAGATATATGGGCATAGAGAGAAAGAAGATTACATTTAATGACCAATATCTTTTTTTCTTGATCTATTTTTCAAGCCAAGTTAATTTCATTTGGAAAACTACAAGGATTCTAAAACTCTTCAAATCTTGGTGGGGAAAGAGGCTCTGCTGATTTTGTGTTGTTTACTCAAAGAGCAAACTCAGAAATTCTTCTACCTATTAGTTATGATTTGAAGAATATGTTAGAAGTATTAAAAACATATCCCTGTCATTATGATTTCTAGCTTTTCAACCACATTCCTTAAGCCATTAAAAAATGGCACATCTTCAGTGCAATTTTTAAGAATAGTCAAAAACAAGGCATATACCCTTAAGCAAAGACAAGAATAAAAGAGAAGAAAAAGGAACAAGTACGTAACACTTGTCTACCTATTTGCAAACATTTAAATATGTGATTGCTCCAGAGTATAGATAAGAACAAACTGAGAGCTTTCTGGCTATTTGCACATAGTATAATTTCTATATACTGTTAAAGAAAAAGAGACAACAGTTTCAACATGGAGACAATCCTGTTCTTCCCCCAAAAGGAAGGTAACCTTGCCTGAAGCAATCCACTCTGCTGGAAACTTCCTTTTTCCACCCTCTTTCTGCCTATACAAGCTTTGTACAGCTCCTTTCTGTTTGAAGGATAGGATGCTGCCTGATGCATGAGTCACTGAATAAAGCTAATTTGAGCTTTAAATTTACTTAGCTGAATTTTTTATTTTTAACTATATATAGTAAGTACAACATTCTGAAAATATTTTATTTTTTTCTGTGCCTCAAGAATAAAAAATACACATATCAGTAATTGGTAGATATTTTATTGCTATCTCATCACCCATGTAGTTTGACAATATCTTACTCTTGATCTGAAAAAAAGGATGGTGGTTAAAACCAGCTATCATCAAATATAAGAAAAAATTGATTTTCTGATTCACCATTATTTTAAGTAGTATTAAGAAAATAAAAACTTGGGTAATTAAAACATTACACAATGTTTTCTTATCTTTTTAAACTTTTATTTTCTTTGTCCAATGAGCTTTTTTAGATTCATTTTTGATATGTGTTTGTAACTCCAGGGGGAAAATGTGTTCCCAACCTCAGGCAAATAAACCTTTGAAGCTAAAATCAGTCAAAAGGAAAAATAAAGTAGGAGAAAATCATTTATTGCTTACAAGAATTTGCCTACTCCCGCTTACTCTTGTCTCTTTCCATCCATCTAGGAAGAACCCAAAAAATCCCTTCTGGTCCCCATGCACTCACCTTCCCATCCTTCCTATAATCACCTATTGATATGGAGATGGACTACTTCTCTCCACCCCTTGGAAACACCTGTTGATATGTAGATGCACTAAGGCTAGGAGAGTCTGGAAATACAATTTTACTCAGAGTGTTTATCATATGACAAACTATTTGAACATGTAAAATGAAAATCTAAGTGAAATAAAGTGGTTGAAGCATTCTGAAAACATCTGCTCATTCAGAGTTTGGCGTTTCTGAACCACTCTAAGTCTCATAGTAGTCACTGTCTTTTCCACATACCATCATCTTCTTTTCCAGCCAAGAATCTACAATGTTGTATTTCTTCAGTGAGCCTTTTATCATTCTCTTCAGGATGCTCTTCCAAACTAATAAAATCCATTCTGCAAGTTTTGATTTGCAAGCACCTGATTTGCCAATAACAACCACCTCAATAAGTGTGGCTTGCATGGCTGTGATTATAAAATGTCCTGGATTTCATAGATGTTAACAGTCAAAAGCACACATCTTGGAATTCACAACATACTGTCAGAGAACTTAAAGGAGTCTTTCAAATGTACTCTCAGAGAAAAGGAACACTTCACATTTTCTTACAACTTGATTTAGGATATAAAATGATCGGAACAAAGTAATTTTTGCATTTGAAAATTTTTCATTTAATTTCTCATTAATAGAGCAGGGAAAAGGTACTAAAACTTTATTCATTCTGTGCTTTCCTACACTGTGGTTCTTATTTTTTACATTATTCTCTTCTTTTTGTCTTTGCCTGTCTCTTTTTGTTTCCTCTGTTCTTTTTCTTACCTTCAGCTTTCCCAAGAATATGAGCATTTTTAAGACCCTCAGTACCTATGAAAGCATAAAAAATAGTTCCTAATAAAAACTAATTAAAATAATTATTAAACATGAAAAGCCACTGTCATCACAACTTTTAAGTTAGCTCAGGCTTTTTTCCTCTTGTGCTTCTAAAAAAGGATTCAAGATGTCTTTGTTCCTTCTCTCCCACTGCCAATCTCTTAGGAAGTTCAGTCTTGCTAGTTAATTCCTTTGGTCTTACTGCTGAAGAATTTGAATGAAAGGTCAGTGGTCAATTGTTTGGAAAGGACAAATAAGAATAATAGGCACATGAATGAGGCAGATTCTGAAAAGGCAGAGGGAAGGAAAAAGTTGTGCCACATAGTATAACATCTTATGCTATTACTGTGAGGACTCAGGGCAGGCTGCTCCAAAATATGACATTGGTGCCATACTGATTATTTTGAATTAAAGTTACGTAAGATAAAAACTAACGCAAGAATACTCTGACCCCGCTTTGTCCCCCGAAAGCAGGAAATAATTTTTCTATGTGAAAGGTGTCCTCCCTGCTCCAGATAATAGAGAGACATCCTGCTCACCAGAGAGGGATTTCAGGGCTGAAGAAGTGTTAGTCAACTAATCTTGTTACAGTTACTAATTTAATATCACCCCACTAATTCTGTTTAGACTGCCTACTAATTTAAGCTCCCAAACATGTTTTCTTTGTCCTGTAAATTCCCTACAAATTTATGTTTCTTTGTCTAAAAATTCTAAAAGCTTCTAGGCCTGGTCATTTCTTTGAGCCTCAATTTTATTCTTGGGCCTCTGTGTGCACATGATTAAAATCTAGGTGTTTTTCTCCTCTTCATCTGTCTCCCATCAATTTAATTCTTAGACTAGAAGAACTTTGAATCATAGAGAAAAATGTTTCTTCTCCTATACCATGCACTTAAAAAGTACTACCGTATTCTGTGTATTTTCACTCTACTTATTTGTAAGAAATTTAAGCAACTGTGAAAGTGTGGTTATTTTTTTATGTTGTGTTGACTGATACACAATGAGGAGAAGTTGGCCATGTGGGTCTCAAGTTTACGGGTGGTGCCAAGAGTCCCAAATCCAAATACATTCAGACAGCAATGCCAGGCAAACAGGGACCATGTTTCCCTGCAGAGGAACATGGTGGGTACAGCAAACGGGAAACGACATGTTCCAGTGAAAACTATTCAAATTCAAACATTTGTTTGCACATTCAATGTAATTGCAGCCTCAATCCAGTTGAAGGTAGATCTTGGGAAACTTCAACATTGCACACATGATTATAAAAAGATACCTTTTGACTCTACTTCCCATGGGACACAAATTAGCAAAAGAGAAAGAGAATTCAAAGCTCTGGTTTAAGGCCAAAAAATTAAAGCCTGATATTATGTGGTACTTTGACATCTGTTGAAACCTGTTGGGTCTTGACCTAACCACATGTTCCCCTCACCACCTGCTCCTGAGGATAAGGTTCCCCTAGGCAAACCACCATCCTCACCAAGGAGACTAGGTGCAATTCCAGCCTATCCCTGAGGGCAGGTTAGTTCCCTGCCAGCTTGTAGAAGTACTCAAAAATGCTAATCATATGTGGGATGACAGGTCCTGCATCCTCCTACAGAGTCCACCTCCTACAACCCCCAGCTCACTGTTCCTGAGCGTTATCTTCCCATGGCCCTTGTGGCAGGCAGTGTCCTCCACCACTGGGCTGTGAGCATATGTGACAAATAACCAATCTGTGACAGCTTTTGATCTCATCTGTCCAGTGTCAGGTGTCCTTCCTTCAGTGGGCCATTCTCATAACCCTGGGTTGGGGGACAGGATCCCTCCCTCACCAATGAGATAAAGAGGAGTCAATTAAAGCAAAGGGAGTGGTCTCCTGCAGAATAAGTGTTTAAAAACTCTGTGCTGAAAACTGTGCATGATTAAGAGCAAGTATAAAAGTTCACACACAGAATTTCATATGTGGCCAATTTCAGCTGTTGACAAAGATTTCAGATGTCTGCAAATACTGAAAATCAAGTAACCGAACCTCACAAGACAGCTAATCTCTATTCCATGAAGAAATGTTTCATAACATTTAGAGTGTTGAAATAAGCACCAAATCATTTCTGAAGGGCTGTTTGGGCAAACATTCTTTCCTTAGGGCTTGGGAGAGTTGGGTCTTGAGTCTGTCTCGATGACCTGAAACTGCCTTAGGGCAGAAGTACCTTTAGTGTTCCCTCCTTTCATTATCTTGCCTCTGGCCCAGGCTGTGTCAAGAAGAAAAGAGCCTCTTAGTTTTCTGTAACTTATAGAAAGTTTGCCTGTATCATCATGTAAAGAAAAACACTGGGGATTTGTTTGTGCTGCTTCACAAGTTTTACCTCGTCACACTTAGACAAAAAGATAACTCACCATGTGTTTATCACCCAGGGGCACTCAAGAACATGTTTTGTTGCTTAATCTTTGCATTTGTGAAGCTTGCATGTTTAAAATAAAGCCTTTGCTCCATAAATCTTTGCAAACTGAAAATATGAACTATGAAAGCCTGAGAAAATATCATGCCAGAAAACGCATCAGTTAATTATGAAAGTATTATGAAATTTTACTTATTTTTAAATTATTTCCTTTGAATAATTCCTCACAACATTTGTCATTATAATCAATACATTTCATAGTTCATAGTGGCCATTTCAGTTGGGTTTTATTTTTTTCTGTTTTTTTTTAACTGATCTTTGTTAGACTATGTGTAATTGTAAAATGTTAAAGCTAGTAAATTCTGTTGTCATTTGACAGTCCATCACTATAGACAACAGCAGGGAATGTACTCTAGATGGTTTCAGTGAATGACCGTTTGAGTTGATCGACACTACTATCACTTTGTACCTTTGTTACCAATAACCTTTTTTTCAGGCTTCTGTCTTGGAATAAAAATCATAGAAAGATGAAATCTGTAAATGTACAACAATAACCTACTACACATAAAAATTATGGCATTAGATTATCTAATAAGTGATTAATGCTGATTAATTTCAAATGTAACAACGGCAGCAATTCAGTGAATATTTACTATGTGTCAGGCATTGTGCAAATGGACATATTGCTCTGTTTAATTTTCCTAATAGTCCTTCCAATAGCTTATATCAAGTCTATTATATAGGAAATGAAACTTGAATCTAATTAATATAATTTTTCCTTATAAGGTACAGAGCTATTTAGTGGCTATAGTAGTTAATTTTATGTGTCAACTTGGCTAGGCTGTAGTATTGAGATATTTGGTAAAACCCTCTTCTTGATGTTTCTGGGATGCTGTAACTTGGATGGGATTGATTCGTAAATCAGTCGACTGAGTAAAAGCAGGTTGTTCTCTGTAATGTGGGTAAACTTCACTCAATGATGAAGGCTTTAGAAAAATATTGACATCTCCCAAAAAAGAAGGAACTCTGACAACAGATTCCGTCTAGACTCTGAATTACAACTCTTCCCTGGGTCTCCATTCTGCCATCCTGCAGATTTTGAACTTTTGAGACTTCAACTGCATGAGCCAATTTCTTAAATCTCTAGATAGATAAATAGGGAGAAAAACATAATATACAGATGTACATCCTATTGGTTCTTTTTCTTTTGTGAATCCTGATTAATATAGTAGCCAAAGTGAAATTTAAGAAAAGGATTTTCTGATTGTAAACTCCGAGGTTCTAGAATTCTTAGGACAACAGAACTCAAATTATGCTGTTCTATTTTTGCCTTTATTATGTGCTTATATTTCTGTAATGCATGTATATGTTTGTCTGCTTGATATTCCTTTGGTACACCAATCACTCGTTTGGGGACCGCATAGGTATCACATCTGGGCAATTGGGATAATACATTGTTCTGGTCACAGTGATCAGTTTATTGATGGGTTCAAACAAAGTGAGGCCAGTTAAAACCTTCTTGGACATCTCAGGAAAAATGAATTTCCTTCTTGGATTCTTTTCACTGAGGACACTGTAGATATTCACATATAACCAGAGCTGCTAGGTAATAAAACAAAGAACAAGGCAAAGGACAGAGACTGAATATTAATGAATCATTACAGCTCGTAGGGCCAACCTCATTTAACCACACTTAGTTTTCTGATATCATACTTTCTGACAGTGAAAACTGATTTATCATTTAATTTAAATAAGTCAAGGTTATGCTTCTGTCACTTGAAAGTAAGAATTTACTTAAAGGAAAACAATTGAAATAATGAATACTTTGTAACATAATTGGCCATTGTTTTAACTTGTATTTTTAATTTTTTTCATTCAGAAAACTTTATCACACTCATTGTACTAATACACAACACCATGGAAGAAATTTAACTTAGAAAACTGTTATATGCAAATATCCATTTGCTTATTCATCAGAGTAGTATATTCAATTATCTTCACAGAGGTGAATCTTCTATGAGCCTTACAGATATGTGTAACTAACCTTCCATCTTTATAGAACCTTTTGGTTTTCCAAATGCTATTCTACTGGTTATCTCATTCAGATATTCATCAAGCCCTATGACATGGTTTGAACATGTATGATGACCCATCTATTTTGATGATGAATTTCTTTTCAAGGTTTTTGAATGACTTACTATTATACAACCAGTTAATAGCAAATGAAGACTACATAATCTAATGCCTACTAAAAATACAGAGATTGTTCAAAAGTCACTGAACCACAAATTTGAATAAGTTATTGACATGTATATGAACATTTATATACATATGTATGACTATATGGATATGTAAAAGCTATTGTATCATACTGAGGTAGGTTTAATTCAGACTGAAGTCTTAAATTTTCTAATTCAACCACTTATTGATGGTTTTTTATTTTTCACCAAAGTGGGTGGAAGGAGTAAGTGTAAGACCACAAATTATAGATTCTATTATAGAGACTATCAGAAGATTATTTGAGAACAAAATAGAATCAGCTAGTATAATTTTTTACATTTTTTCTAATTTTTATTTAATGAAGTGGTATAGAAAGAATAGTAATGAAAGATTGTTATAAAATTTTTCCCACTCTTAATATGTACAGAGATTTGAATCACATTAGCTATGGGAAAATGAGAATTCATATTGGAACAATTATTAAATAAGTCTTAGCACATGCAGCAAACACCAAAATGACAATAAACCTTTAATAAGGGAATATTGACTTTCATTTTATAGAAAACATTCTCTCACTAGTTAGGTGTCCTGTTAAAAATTTTTAATAAAATATCTTAGTTGAAAGATATTTTTGTAATTGAATATATTGTAAACTCTGAGGGCCACTGGATGATTACAACAGCCAAAATTCTTTCATTAGTCAAAAGAAAATCAGGTCTCAGTGGAGGAATATCAGATAATTTCTTGGCTGATGTCTTGAATATTATGAAAATTCTATAAAGCCTCTAAATTTGATTCATGAGAAGCTTTTGTAAGTCCTTTATAAGAAATATACACTATAGAATATGATTCAATAGTAATATGATAGTAACACCTAAAAATATATAGAGGTAATATTGCATGTATGTAATAGTCATCTTCTACAAATTGATTTTGTCCCAATTAATCTCCCTAAAAACTAAATCTGCTGAAGTCCTTATATTACTAAGAAAAAAATAAAAATCCTGGCTTTCTTTTGCTCACAAGATAATGTCTAAATACTTTATAATTTGCTTCCTTACTCTATCCAGTCCTATCCTCTTAAATGTTCAATCTGTTGATTTTAATTATTATCACTACTTCTTAAATTCAATAAGGCCTTTATATTCATGCAACTTTATGCGTACTATTTTCTGCACTAGATGCCCTTCATCGTCTTTCTTTGCCTAACTCTTAATTATCCATTTCGGCCTTGCCAGCTGAAAGTTGACTTCTTTCATTAAGCCTCCTCTGGCTCTGTCAAGCAAAGAGTAAATATTCTCTCATTTCATTTTATGCATACCCTTTATATTGTACTGATATCCTTGGGCTATAATAATATCTGCTTATTTCTCTTTGTCAACAAGACAATGAGTCCATCAAGGTCTAGTTCCAATTGTATTTAACTTTTATATTTCTGATATTAAGAAGTATGACTCAAACATAGAAAATGTTCACTAACTTTTAAATACTTGAATGAATATTTGAAAGAATGAATGAATAAATTTACTTCATGTTTTCCCTAGCTTCTGAATCTATGCTTTTAGAAGTATACCCTTTATTTTGATGGTGTATTAGGAGAGGTCTAATGAAGAAATTGACAGAGGTATACAGGATTTAGACTCTATTATCCCGTTTTAGAGTAAAGGAAATATGTTTAAAGAGATTGCTAGAAACATTTAAACTGAAACTTTCATTTCCCTGATATACTACCAAGTGGTTTTGGAAGGTTTTTTAAAGATTCCATTTTGTTTCTCAAACTGAAAAGAGAAAAAGTGAATTCTAATATAGCTTGACAGTTTTGTGAATATTTTTTTCTATTGAAAAACTTAGATGTTGTATACAAAGTACAAACCTGTGTGATGCTAATTTATCCCCCATTCCCTTTATCTATAGTTACACTAAAATTATTCCAATAAAATATATAAATATTGAGTTATTAGATTTAAAAAAAATGTGCCACAAAATGTACTAACCATAATAGGAAAACTGAATAAATTTGACTGCATCAAACTTAGTAAGTTCATCAAAACACACTGCTGAGAGAATTAAAAGGCAACTGACAAAGAGTGGGAGAAGATATTTGCAATGCATATCAATAACAAAAGGAATTTATCCAGAATATGTAATTAATGGCTATCAAATATGAAAGCAGGCAGCTTAATAGAAAAATGGGCAAAATACATGAACAGACACTAGAGAAGATAACAAATGGCCAAAAGCTTAAAGAGGTGTTCATAAGAAAATACAAAATATAAACCACAATATGACATATGTTCAACCACTACAAGGCAAAAATGGAAAAAGTTGAAAAATATCAGTTGTTTGTGAGAAAGGGAAGCAGAGAGTATCCTCATTCTTTGTTGGTGAGAACATAAATTGATACAACTACTTTGTAAAATGGAAGTCTGTACTAAAGCTGAATAATTGCATACCCTATGCAACTGGTATGAGACAGATGCTACTCTCAGGTATATATTCAATAGCAATATACCCATGTAGTTATCCAAAAACTTGGACAATAATGTTTATTGATGCATTATTTATAATACCACAAATGTGCAAAAATCCAAAGGTCCACAAACAGATGAATAGATAACTTGTAACACATTCACGTAATGAAATACTATAGTAGTTGGGATGCACAGTCCAAAACTTCTCACAAGAAGGCTGGCTCTGACAAGTATAATATTGAGTAAAAAATAATCAGGCCAAAGTAATGCAAAAAACATAAATCATATGAGTCCAATTACCTAACATTAAAAAGAAAAAAAGCAGGCAAAGATAACCTAATATTAGACATTGTGCTATTAATTTCTTCTGTTGAAGTTACTACTTGGAAGAAAAACTTAGGCTTAGGATGTGGTAATGCTCTGTTCCCTAAGTTAGATACATTTGGTTGGTAAAATTCATTGAGCTGTTCACTTATGACATTTGTACCTTTCTGCATGTGTATTACACTGCAGTATAAAATTAAAATGATAAATTCTTGCTAATATTTTCATTAGAGTTCATAGTTCTGCTTCATAATTTAGAGTGTAGATTTTAGTCATTCACTCTTTAGAATTTGTAGTCTTTCTTCCTCATGATCTCTACACTAAAAGTTTTTTGTCATAAATGGATTTTATCACTATTGATGGAATTGTACACAAATTATGGATTCTTAAACTTTAGAAATATGAACCTGTATGAGGGAGATTATCCTGAGAGGAATATTGATATGTTATCTAATTATAAGCTGAGTTTTAAAATAAATCCAGTAGGCTATTACTGTACACTTTCCAAATTAGTTATGACAATCTTGTCCTAATCATTTTGTGCAGATTTAGATACAAAAACTTTCAACAGATAGTGTGGCATGAAGACCTAGGCAGTAGGTGACACTCAGTGTCATACACACATTGTTGGTATTGTCCCAATTGGTCAATTCTTTCAGAATAAGAGTTTGATAAGCAAGATTACATTCCATAAGAATAGGATGTTCACAAAAACCCATTAGGTAAAGAAGGGCTTTAACAAGATGAATAGTTTTAAGAAATGACTCCAGTTTTTATCCAAAAGTATTTTGCCATACAGATAATAAACATTAATGATCATTCACTTAATTTCAACACGGCAGGGTAGAAAAAGAGTAGTTATTCAGCCAGCCCATTAGTGTCAAGGAGTTTTGCAAAATACTTCTCTCCTGGTTAACTCATTGCTTGGATTTTCCTCCTTGGTGACTATAAGAAACAAAAGCATCAATGAAAATAGCTGTAAAAATACTTTCAATTCTGGATAATTCACAAGGTCACTATAATAATAAGGTCCAAAGGCACTGAGTCTTAGAATCACCTTCCCTCCATTAGTGAACATAAGGTAAAACAAGTGAGGTAATGCTGATGTAAGACCATTGCATTAGTAGGGTAATGCTGGCTGTTCAACAAATTGATCTACTCATGTATTATAGCTCAATTACAAGAAAAGATGATGTGTCTTTCACATAATACATGCCAAGGTGTTTTCAGGGAGATGGATTACTGATCCACAGTCTTGCAGGGACATGAATTTATCTTTAACAAATGGTTGTCAAATTCAGTGTTGTCATTCATATTAGCCAAGAGAAAGGGAAAGCGTACAAGAAAGGACATGTGGGAGTATATTTGATTGTGTGTTTATTTTTGGCCCGAGCAAGCAGTGGTGGTGCTGTACATTATTTTTGCTCACATTATATTTGTTAGAACTCAGTGCATGGCCACATCTAATTGAGAAAGAGTCTGGGATTATATAAGATGATATTTCAGGAAAAACAAGTAAAAAAAAAGTAATTGGTGATAACCAGCTTTAATTATTACATCCATCTAGTTATTTGTACCATTAACACCCTGAGAAGCATAAGATTCATTATGTTACAAAATTTTGCATGATTTTCAGTGCATTTTCTTCAGTTTGTACACAAACTCATTCTCTTACAATTCCAACTGTTTTCTGCTTCTTAAATACCCCAAACTCCTTATCATACTTTTCGTAGTGAGAGCTAAACCACAGGTTGACTTGCCTCTGAAAACTCATTGTTTCATTGGCATGAAATTGCTGTCACTTTTGTATCATGAACATGTTGGTGGGATCCAATCACCACGTAAATCAGGATTGGTTCTTCCATAGACCAGTCTTTGAATTACTTGGCCAAGAACTACAGAGCTGTCTCATGATGTTTTCCAAGGCACACAGAACATGGCATACATTGTTATTAAAGGTATTGATTAAATTTATTGAAACAGTCTTACTATGCTTTAATAATGTATATATTCTGTAGTCCTTTCTTCATTATCTTATAAGTTTTTCCTCCAAGTTTTCCAACCTCTACTAGTTAAACTGAGTTAATTGATTTAGTACTCTCCTTTTATATTAATTAAAACTGGTATGTTTCATTCTTCTCGTCACTATTATGAATCATATGTATACAAATATTTAGCTGGTCATGGGGTTGGAAGTGCAGCATGGAGAATATAGTCAAAGATTCTGTAATATCTTTTTATGTTGACACTACTGCACTAGCCAGGTGAAGATTTAAAAATGTGTGAAACTGTTTAATCACTGTGTTGTATACTTGAAACTAATATAATATTGTTTAATGACTTTACCTCAATTTAAAAAACTAATTAAAATAACCACTATAGTTATTTTAGTGAATCAACACTGTTTTCTAAGCATTGTACTATCTCATTCAATTCTGCGAGATCTAAAAAAGAGAAAAATTAACATCAGTGTTTTAGATATAAGGATATGAAGACGGGAAGTCAGTAATTTTCCCCAAATAAAACACTATCAATTCAGACCAGGGTTATTTGAGATCAACATATGAACTTAACCACCATCCAAGCTAATATTGCTTTGGTACCCAGACCAATGGGCTACACTGACTATTGCACTGCAGCCTCTAACACATACATGAGAAATTGTGATGTACCACATAGCAGATTGTAAACAGAAGTGGCTATATCTAAGGATACCTTCCTATTATTTCTGGATTACTTTCTCTAGCTTCACTTGCAGTGTAGTTTACCAATGTTTTCACTATATACATTATGTGGTCTGGAGAACAACTAATGTGGAAAATTAAAGGTTTACTTATATTAGGAAACAATGGTAATAAACATAATAAGTCAAACAGCAAGCTCATTTATTTAAACAAAATCCCTTCTTTTTTGATTTGTCTCCAACTTCTTTCTGCTACCTGTTCTGCTAACCCCACATCACCTGAATAACACTTAAGTGGTTTGTGGAAAGGAAATTATTCCATGTAAATGGTACCTTCTAAGTTAATTATCCGCTAATGTCTGAATAACCTTTTTCATTTGTGAAATTATATTTAAAAATTATCCAGTGCCTCTATTATTTTTCTTCTCCCTAGAATTTCCTTTCAGCTCTACCTTTTCTTTGAAATAAAGCCTGATATATTAAAGTTAAATATCTCTAAGGACAATTTGACTCACCTTCCAAATGTCATTGGAAAACATGTAACCACCAAGGGGAAGGGGAAAATGATCAATTTCACTGTCTATCCTAGAAATACATTGAAAGTTTTACTTTAACAATTACAAAACTTTGCTAAAAAAAAGAATTATGGAACAAGAGTCCTTTTCATCTCTAGATCCTTTTCATGAGAAATCTCAAGAGAAAGCTCATAACTGCCGTTTCTGTATTCATCTGAAGGGGAAGAAGAGGACAAACAATTGAAGGTGATTTTAGCAAGATTTCAAGCAGTAACACTGGAATTAAATGTTGAAAGCAGAAGGGATATAATGTCAGGGCACTTGAAAAGAAATATGAGTGTAACTATGTCTTCATTAAACTTTCAGCTTAAGCCTTTTAAAGGTTGGGTGAAATATTTTACTGTTGTGTCTATCAGAAATCATGAATTAAATTACTGAACAATTTGAGTGTAGTCTATTTTTAAAAGATGATATTTCCAAAATTCTATTTATCATACACATTTTAAATGACAATGGTATATTTTGTGATTAACCCTAAAAATAATGAAAACTGTATTTAACAGCTATGCCTTGATACTGGTTACCAGGGGCTGTAAATTGGAATTTAAAGCAAAACAATGGCCATAAGAAATTATTCAGTCAACTATGCAAAGACAGTTCTTTTAAGAATTTAGGGATTACTGAAGACTTTGAAAAAATCATGCCCAAACTTTTATTGTTTCTCCTCCTGTATTTCCTGTCTTAGAGAATTGTACCTTCATTCATCTATACTCACCAGAAAGCTGGAAGTCGTCTTAGACCCTTTTATCTTTCAATATCTATAATCAATGAGCTACTCACCTCTAGCAGACATAACCTCCTTAACAACTCTCAAAACCAACTTTATTTATTTATTTAGAACTTTGAGATAATTCACGTATGTTCTAACCTATCTCTTTAAAGTGTATATGTCAATGCTTTTTAATATATTCACACAGTTGTACAACCATCTCTGCAGTCAATTTTAGGCCATGTTCATCACCCTCAAAAGAAGTCCTGTATCCATTAGCTGTCACTCCCCATTCTTTCCACCTCCAGCCCTTAGCAGTCACTAATCTATTTTCTGTCTCTCTAGATTTGTGTATTCTGGACACTTCACATAAATGAAATGAAATCACACAGTATGTGGTCTTTTGCAACTGACTTGCTTCATTTAGAATAATGGTCCCAAGCTCTTCTTTATTTTTCAATGTGTCAGAACTTTAATCTTATTTATAACTGAATTAATATTCCATTGTTGTATATGCCACGTTTTTTTATCCATTCATCAGTTAATGAACTTTTGAGTGTTTCCACTTTTTGGCTATTTTGAATAATGCTGCTATAAACATTCATGTACACAATTTTTTGCACACGTATGTTTTTTATTTATCTTCAATATATAGCTAGGACTTCTATATTTGACATTTGAGAAACTGCCAGATTATTTTCCAAAGTGGCTTCACCATTTTCCTTTTCCACCAGAAACACAGGAGGATTCTAATGCCTCTATATCTTCCCAGACACTGATTATTGCCTTCTTGACTGCATCATCCTATTTGTGAAGTGTAGGTCATCATGTTTTTGATAGCTGATGAATGGTGTTGAGTATCTTCTTTTGTGCTTATTGGCCATCTGTGTATTTTTTTTGGAGATATGTCTATCAGTCCTTTGCCCAATTTCAATGGACTTGTCTTTTTATCACTGAGTTATAAGAGTTTGTTAAATATTTTAGATGTAAATCCTTATCAGATATATGATTTGCAAATATGCTTCCCCTTTCTGTGGCTGTTTTTTTTTTCTTCTTAACAGTATCCTTTGAAGCATATTTTTTCTACATTTAAAATTGTTTGATCTTTGATGCAGCAAATGTTCTATTGCTGTTATTTCAAATTATTGCCTTAGTTCATGTCCCCATCTCTCTTCCTGATACCATTGCAATAATGTTAAAGTTAATTGTCTTGTTTTTAGTCCCAGTTTCCTGTGGTACATTCTTCTTCCTGTATGAGGTTGATAATGTCCAAAATTCAGGCTAATCATTATCCTTATTTCTAGAGCTGTGTACCTTAAGGAAAAGTATATTTTCTCTGGAGCAGAAAATAAAATCCCTGCATTAAATTACTTCTGGTGACCTCTCTAGCATTTCCTTTTGCTGTGCTCTGTTCCATCTTGCAGGTGACTTTCCAGATGTCCTGTATATTTCTAAGTTCAGTAGATGGAACCAGTGTCACTATGACCTCTGCCCCTCCTGCCCACACACATAATATACATATGCTTGTACCTTCTATCTCAGAGGACACAAGCTGGTTCTTTGTGGACTGTCTCTGGATCACAGATGTATTTTCTAATAGAATTTGAGACATTATTTTTAATTAATTTCCTATAGTTAAACATTAAGAGAGTTGATATAAAAAGCATGAATTTTTCCATCTTTCCTTGAAAAAATTAGAAGACTTGGTAAAAGTAGACATTCATTCCCATATGTTTATAATCAAATGAAGTTGGGTAGCTGCTAACTTCTTTAAATTTCTTTAAATGGGCCCATCAGTTGCCAGTGTCTGCACATGAACTTTTGAATCCTCCACAGTGAAATCTAGGGTTAATTCATATCTAGTCCACTTCACTCATTTAGATAACATGATTGGTACCTCATGGTATTTTCCAATGATCTCTATATGCTTCTCATATGTAAATAATGTTACTATATTATGCCTATTAACTCAGAACAACATGGCATTCTGATTAAAAGTGTAGGCAGTCTCTGAAACAACTATCTGGGTTACATCCTGGCTCTACCACTTAAAAGTATGTAAACCTTTTTTAGGTTACTTAAATTTCTATGCTCTAGGTTTTTCAGTAATATGAAGAGTACATTAGTGATAACTGTCTCAAAAGCTGTCTGTCTGTATGTATAGGGGATGTTCTTATTTTAATGTATAATTCCTGGTCCTGTTTGAACAAAAAGCATGTGTGCTTTCATTCGAATACATCTCTTTGTCCCAAATGTTTCTTTTCTAGAAGTCAGTGCCTAATCTATTTTCTCCATGCAATTCCTCACTTATCTGCGTATGTGACATCTCTAACACCAGATGTGATTCCCACTCTTCCAACACCAAATGCAATGGTGTATTTCTTCCCTACATATATGTATAACAGTAACAGTATTATATCCAGCAGTAATAATATAACTTCATGCAGGTACCCAGACCCAATTTCAATGTGCATCAATATGTGGGAGGGGTCTTCCCATACATACTAACACCAAGAAATTCTCAAACATCAGCAGGGTGTTGGACATCTTAATTCTGATGCTATCTTCCCACAGAATGCACCAAATTCCCAGGTTAAGGGCTCTGTCCTACAAGGCTGCCCTCCACCCTTACTCCAGATGCCAGTTGCAAGCCCCAGCCAGTACTTGTACTTTTGACCTTCTAGCATCATATTGGAGGTTCCCATGACCTCCCCCTTACGTTCCATTACTTTGCTAGAGTGGCTCATAGAACTCAGGAAAACACATTTACCAGTTTAATAAAGGATACCAGTTAACAGACAGATGAAGAGGGACATAGGGCAAAGTCCCAAATAAGGGAGCTTCTATCCTCATGGAGTTTGGGGCCTGGCTCAGTGGCACAGGGAGGCGTTCTGGTTCCACAAGCATAGAAGCTCCTCCCACCAAGAAGCAGTATCCAACCAAGCAGAGCAGGCAAAATAGAGCAGAAAGAGAGAGCAAAAAGCTCTTCTCAGAGGTTTTTGTGAGGACTTCATTGCATAGTCATGATTGGCTGATCCAACCTCCAGGGGCATACAAAAGTCTCTCATTAACATTACAATACACCCGTTTCACCTTTAAGACTGCAGTGTTTTCAGGAACTGTGGATGAAGACCAAATACACCTGGGAAAATGACCAAATATGTATTTCTTATAACTCATATCACAATGTAGTATGTAGTGTCTAACGTGGTGGCATTCATCCCATATACTTTACAATATAGTACTATTTGTGGATTCTTAGCCCATCATACATCTGCATGTATTTATCTTACAAGTTCAAATTATAGCACTCACAGATAGACAGTCTGCCGAGTATAAGAGGAAAAATGAGTTGCAATGCCAGAGATTTGTAGTCATCATTTATATGACAAGCTCAGCTAGCAATTCCAAAAATGCTTCAATCAAAATAGTTCTTAATATATTTAAAATATTATTATATTCTAGAATGAATTAATGAATTTAATTCCTTATATCAAACAATTGTGGAACAATTTTTCTGTGCAAAACAATCTTCTTTGAACTCTTTTGGAGTTCAAAAGGTACGACATGGTGCTGGAACTCAGCCAGGTGGAGAGCTAGATACAGAAACACAAGAGTGTGCTCAACAGATGTATAAGCTAAAATCTGTGGAAGTACAGGTGGTGGGGGTATGAAGAATTACTACTGAGATTTCAATAAATACCTACACAACAGTGATCTGATGGTCCATGATAAAATGAAAGTCTAGGAAGAATATTCCAGACAATGAACACAGTTTGGTACTGGTCTCTGCTAGTGTGAACAACCACTCTGGTTTGCACAGGAGTGAGGAACTTCAGGGGCAATGATTTTCAGTCCAGGGAAAACTGGGACAAATTTGTCATTCTGAGTAAAGGCAATGAGAAGATGGTGATACAACACTTTTTTAAAACTCTACCAATGGTAAAAGACGATCAAGCCACAAATAAAGTCACATCCCTTGTTTCCATCTATAAATATGAACTCAATTCACCTACTTACTACCTGGTCTGAAATAGTTTTAAAACCATCATCTTCAGAATGCTACTGTTTAAATGGAGTTCTAGCAATAAAAGCTGACATTAGGAATTTAGGGCCTCCCTTATTTTTAAAATCACACTAGATTATAAAAACATTGATATAATACATTATAAAATTCCTGCCTGTAAGAACCCTGAAGAAGCATTTATGCCTTTTCCTAGATTCACAAAAAATTAGGCTTTCCGTATTTTATTTTACTTCATAGATAATGTGAAATCCTGTCATTCACTGGGTCTTCTTCTTTTTAGTGGCTGCTAGAAAACTAGAGACAAACTTTGGCATGTCTCTTAACATGTTTGTAATTGTCTATAAAATATAATTTATAGATAACTTCAATAAGCACTATTTTTTCTTATTCTTAGGCTCCCAGTGTTTCATCTTTCCTCATTATTTTTAATGTTTTTCATATCATTAAATTATTTATATCCTTGTACTGATGATACATATTTTTTGGAACAAGATAGGGGAAAAAAATTTAATGAGTTATATATGTCACCTTGGGAAACAAAGAACTTTGATCAATAAGATATTAAAATGTATTTCATTGGGATAAAAAGTAGTGTTTAAAACAGAACTTCTGTGCCATCATAGCTGGGAAATAAGATGGAAAGAAGACAAAATCTTCTTTATTTTAGAAAACAGATTATTGTTTAAAATGAAAGATAAGACTTTTCCTTCCTGAGAATTCTTTTTGCCAGCTTAATTCACTACCCAAGCAGGGTGAACACAGCGTAATCAACAAAATAAAAAAAAATATGTCTGAGCAGTGGTTCTACTCATATGTATTAAAAATCTGAGTGCCTGTAAGAAGTTCATGTTGTTACTAGGTACTGTTAGAGAGCCTTCAATACCCTGTGGTCTCCTAATATCAGTTAACAGCTCGTCCCAAAAATCAAGTAAAGAAAGAGTACTAGCAACCTGGGCTGAGAAGAAAGCAAGCATATGAATTGTACAAAGTACTAGACTTGGTAACTGGATCCATCCCAGAGCCCTTTGGTAAGGGAACTCATCAGATGGTGGTGAAATCTTTGAAAGGCTGCCAACTGGTTTAGGAAGACACTCCTCGGTTCATAGGGTTCAGTAGTTGGACCTATTTCAGCAACCCAGAATAATACTGCTAAAATTTGTACCTTTCTCTAATTGTCTGTTGATGGATGATTGGAAGACAGAATTTAGACGTGAATGATCATTTTGCCTTGTTATGATGAAGTGGTCCTTCAGTACTGTTTTTTTTTTCAAATATCAGTTCCTTTTTCTTTCTTTGTTCACACTTAACATTAATATGTCTTGTCAAATTGCTGGGATTAAAACCTTCTGGGAATTAGTGGCTTGTAAATTTTCTTTATCCAAATGGAAATGGATTTAGAAAGAAGCCTTAAACAAACAAAAGAGACGGAATGATAAGAATGACAAATAACCTTCCCTTTAGTTTAATGCATTTGAATATATCAAATGGGTGGGTATTTTTCATAAAAATGAGGCCATTTAGAAACAGAGCCTTTTAATGTGATTGGCCTATCAGTATCCCCAATTTGGGCACTGCTTTTTCAGAGAAAAAAAGAGACAGATACAAACACGAAGGAAGCATTTCAGAACCTGTGACACAATTCACTGAACTACTTCTTTCTCCAAGTTTTGGCCATGTAATTTTTTAAAAGATACTACTGGTATCAGAAATCACAAGTAGGTGTCTATGAAGCAAGTAATAGCTAAAAGGTTGTGGTCTTCTCTGCCTTGGATGCTACAGAACCTGGTGCAACTTCTGGTTCTTGGAATATTGTGGTGAGTGGCAAATCCAACATCAGGGAGCTGTTGCTTCTAGAATATTCAAGCACTGCGGTTAAATCAGAATCAAAGGGAAAATTCATTACCGATGAAAAATATTTTATTTTTAATTGAAATTTACATGTTTTTAAAATAGATTTTTTCCTTTTGTACTTCAGCTTTACACATAATACACACACACACACACACACACACACACACATACATGGTTACAAATTCGCCCTAATTTCAGTGATGTGCAATCATAGTGAGGTACATCTGATGCATTATAAACTTTTAATGGTTTAAAATATGATGAATTGTATTTATTTGGAAGGAGCTATTTATATTATTTATATTTTCTGCTATATATTCTAGGTCATCACAAGTTTGT
The DNA here is from genome assembly GCA_032199065.1 of Smutsia gigantea. Classification (NCBI taxonomy): domain Eukaryota; kingdom Metazoa; phylum Chordata; class Mammalia; order Pholidota; family Manidae; genus Smutsia; species Smutsia gigantea. Next base: position 51,154 of record JAVSCE010020603.1, read on the forward strand.
GTGTCAGATATATTGGCTTTAGAATTAAGCTTCATATTTTACTCTAAGATAGAATATAGTACAGATTTGATATTTTAGCAAACATATTTCATTATTAGGAATTTATATTGACTCCATACTTCATTATTTCTTTTAAAAGAAAATTTATTTTCTTCACAATTTGACATATGTTCTATAAATGGGTTGCCATGGCTATTTTTTTTAAATATAATCACTTTTCAAGGAATCAGTTATCCTGTAGAGACAGCATTTCAAACTGAGTAACTGACTATTGTTTTCAAAACCTCAGCTTTCAGTTTCTTTTTCTCCTGGAATCCCATTATTCCAGAAATTATAACTGACTCTTACCTTATATAAGTGACTCCTACATTAAAAAAAAAATGTGACAGATGCCCATACTGCAGCCATTAAGCCATCTTTAAGTAACTTATTTGTGTACTGCCCACTAGGTTTTAACACTGTCACTCATCTACAGACCAGCCTAAACTTGTGTTCTCTCTAGTGCTCATTCACAGAGCAGGGGCTCACGATGCCATCCAATACTGTTGAGGGGGCAAAGTGGGGGTCCCAGTTATAATATCTTTAAAAAATGACTATTTATGAAAAGATGTGAGATATTAATGAGGCTCCATCTCATGACTAGTATGTGACTTGTGACTCTTCCACATATATTTTAATAAAGAAAAATGTGGTGACTTAAATAAGGCGTTTGACATTACCTCCAAAAGTAAACCAGTGCCCCAGTGATGAAGTCACTTTCTGGTAGCAAATTGAGTACCAGGGAGGTGCATTTGCCTCTGCGCTATGGAAATGAGAAGTTCGTACATTGGTACCATGAACTAGTGCACAGAGAAGTTACAGTCTTGGCGGAAACCTTAGATATTGCCCCAGCCACATGTTTCCAATGGAACTATGGTGGCACGTGTCATAACTAGTTATAAGGTCAGTAACTGGTCCTAGAAATTAATGAAATATTAGATTTTGATTATTTTTCTTTTAATTCGACACACAGAAATAATTCTAGGTTGTCACTAATGACTTTTCTTACTTAATCAATTTGTAGCTCTCTATTTTTACCTGAATGAGAAAAAGGGATAGTGTTGTAGCTAAAACTGTGTAGAAGCGTAGCTTAAAATTGTGTAAAATTGTGCATGATCACCAACTGATCTTACTTATACTGAAGCAGTATGAATGACCAATATTATATTCACTTTTATAGATAATCAAAAGAAATCCTGACATAACAAGAGGTATTCCAAGGTAGAGTTAAAACACATATCTCTGACTAGGCATTTTGTATTTATTTTTATCTGCAGTGCATAGGACTGTTTTCAAACATGAGAAGGATCACCAAGAATTGTAGAGGGTTTGCTATTTCCCCCTATTTGAAGGCTGTTCAATTAATCCGCTACAGTTTCATAGATGGTGGCAGAAAACACATGTGTACTGAATCTGAAACAAAGGACTTTATTACTCATGGCACAGCACAACACATAGATACCCATTTTGTTGAGTCCCCTTCCACCCTTTCCCCAAGGCCCACAGGCATAATGTGGAGGCAGACACAGCTAGAGGCAGCATATACCGTGGCTGTGTTTCACGACCCAGGAATGTGGAGCTTAGAAACCCAACTCTTTTAAAAGAATCGCTAGTGCAACCATTATCCCAGGGAAGACATTATCTTTATCATCCTGGTCAGGAGCCACATCTACCCTCTGCCCCAGAAGGACATCCTTCAAGGTTGTTTGCTATATAAATAATCTTGAGAAGCTAGTTCAAAAGAAAAGCTGATGTAGGACTTGCAGAAGTGCCATGGAACATTGTGCCTCAAAAGGACTCCATTGCAACATAATCTTCAAGGCAGGTGTGAACTATGGATGGAAGTGGATCCTAATGGCAGGGCCTAAGTAATGCCTATCATAGAACTGCAATTCCATGATAACAGTCAACTGTCCAGCTAAATAATCACAGAAATATGAATTGTGTCATTTTGTCTTTCTTCTATATGACAGGCTGTGCCTAAAGAAACTTCCTGAGTGTGCTAGGATCCTAAGAACCTTGCTCATCTTGGCACCAAGAAGAAATCTGGCAATAGACTCTTTCTGGCACACAGGAGAGAACATGTGCTTTGGTCTTGTCTCTACTTACATGCAAGGCACTGCAGTAGAGCTGGGCAGGTCAGTTTTTCATGGAATGCCATTTGTCATAATGGATTATCCACATCAGCTAACTTGCTTTTTTTAGGTCGGCTTGGGAGTACCCCTAGTTGGAAACCTTCTACCCAGAATTATGAAAGTGCCATGAGATTAACTCTTCCCTTTAAATATATAATCAGTTAATTTTCATTACTTCAGTACATAGCCCTGGAAGAAAAGGGAGAGGATATAGGATACTGCTCAAAATTATGCCCACATGGTATAACTTCAATGATCCTTTCTTCCCTGCACACTATTCCCTAGGAAATGGAAGATTCTTTCTGAAGACTCTAGTTAGGAGAGTGAGATTTTTATATTCATTTTGATACACAGTGATGTCTTTATAAGTAGGAAAACTTTCTTCAGAAGATCAGCTAACAGTGAGAATATTAGGTGACACAGGACTTAGCAATTAAATCCACTTTCTATATTTACTTATTCAATAGATATTTAATGACATCTATAATATGCCAGGGAAAGAATAATAAATACAATCCATCTGGTCTCTGAATTCATGAAGATTACCTCTTTGAGAAAGGAAGACCTGCATAGACAAATAAGTAAAAACTAAATAAACAAGATATTTTCAGCGATTATTAAGTTGAATGAAAAGAGAAAGAGTAGTGGATAAGAAATGAGAATTGGGACAATTTTTGATTGCATAATTAAAAAAGTTATCTTTGAGGTATTTTTTTCTCTAGCTTTATTGTAAGAATACAGTATATAGTACATATAAAATATATTTGTTATGTTTATGTTAATCAGTAAGACTTCTGGTCAACAGGAGGCTATTAGTAAGTTACGTTTTTTTTATTAAGGTATCTTTGATATACACTCTTATGAAGGTTTCACAGGAAAAACAATGTGGTTATTACATTCACCCTTATTATCGAGTCCCCCAACATACCCCATTGCAGTCACTGTCCACAGAGTCCCTATTTGTCTTCTCTGAACTACACTGTCTTCCCTGTGACTCCACACACACCATATGCACCAATCATGATATCCCACAATCCCCTTCTTCCACCCTCCCCAGCCACCCTCCCCCACCCTTCCCCTTTGGTAACTGCTAGGCCCTTCTTGGAGTCTGTGAGTCTGCTACTGTTTTGTTCCTTCAGTTTTGCTTTTTAAGCAAAGGTATGAACAGTAAGTATAAGCATACAATTTGACGGTTATGGGTAGGGATAATAAAAAAAGCCCTAAGGTGAGAATTTGCTGTACATTGTAGAAGGGCAGAAAACAAGTCAGTATGGCCACCATAGAATGAAAGGGCGATAATGGCTCACCAAATGAGCACTTTCTCTTCACTTTTATGTCCAGGTTCTAATAAAAGTGGCTAACCATATTGTACAAAGGCTAAAAACTTACTGTGATTGTAACTGCTGAGAGAGAGGAAGACCCCAGTGTCTAGAAGCTGGCGTGGTCCTGCCAGCGAGACCATGGTGAGCTGGGAGCTGGCCTGGCACTTGCAGCTAGGGCTTAGTGTCTACCTGTTCAACACAAACAACTTCATACAACATCTGCATCAGACAAGGCCACCTGTAACCATGGTGAATCAAGATGCAGATAAGACCTCTCCATTATCATGTGTGAGGACAGACAACATGAGTAGATATCCCTCTATCCCAGCTAAACTGAATGACTGCTGCTGCTTTCCATTAGCTTTCTTTCTTTTAGGTAAGCTTTATTAAGATCCAAAATTGCAGAAACATTCCCACTTCCAAACACTATCTAATCCTGAGCAAAACCATAATTCCTTATGTTTTCCCCCAAATTATCTCACAAAGCCACAATCAAGAGTCCTTTTGAACACCTCACTGAGATGTCCCACCATTCCACATGCAAATCACACTCTTGCAGTCACACTGCAGACGTCGTTTAGCCAGAGAGAGAGCCCTCAGTCTTCCAAGGCAGCTAGTCCATCTCCCGTGGAGACCAGGACCAGAGCCAAAGTGGACACACAAAATGCTGGGCCCAGAAGGAAGTCAGCCCTAGACCACAGCATACTTCACCCTTCCCTCACAGTCTGCAAGCTTGGTGTTTTTTTTTCTCTTGGGTTTGGTTGGCATGTAGAGGCCTAGGAAGATGCTCTCATCTGGGATGTGGGAATGTGAAGATGGGATCTGGGTTTCACTGATTAATAGGTGCTTTCCATAGTAGTGATAAACACTTTTATTGAACACTTTAAACTGTGGGGTATTACACCATGTAAGGAACTCTACATCCATTTTACAGATGAGGAAGTTGAGGCTCTGAGAGTATGAAGACCTAAGGTTGCACAGCCGATGAGAACCTCCCTACATGGCCCCCTTCGTGAGACCTCCAGTTAGGGGAGAATTTGGGAGAGCTGAGTGGGGAAGAAGTATGCTTTCAGATGGCAGCACTTAAGGACAAAGAAACCCTAGTGTGAGTCTTTATTCCCATATATGCAATGAGTAAGAAACTCAAAGTGGGCAACTGCCAGTATATTACTAGGGGTCTGGCTAGAGGTCACTTATACTATGGCAACCATTTCTTACACCTAATATAAATGCAAGAGTAGCACAAGGATTTTGTTCCCCAGTGTGCGTTTTTGGTAAGACATTTTATTATATCTTTGCAACTTGGATCTGGGGATTGAGCAGAAGAGAATAATTTCCAGACTCGTAACTGTTCCTTACATTAGTTAATATTAGTATTACTAAGAGCTTAACTTATGTATCCAAAACACACTATAAAAAGGCCAAACTTCTCCTGCATATAATGTAAATAAGTTATAAAATATCTCAGAGGAAAAATAAAAAGCTTACTGAGGAATATTAAAGATAATTTTTTCTCAAGAGTAAGTAATACTTTATAGAACCCAAATTTAGGTATAATTACCAATTAGCTTACAAGAACATAGTAACAGTCTAACATATGGAAATTGCCTCAAAATTATAGGGAATTGGCAGTTCCTGCTTATTATATAGGGTGCTTGGTAAAATGTATGCATGTAAAATGACTTGAATTGGAATTTTGAGAGCAAAGAAAGGTAGGAACATTTACTCATTAAAGAAAAGAAGAGACACAAAGTTACTCAAAGATTAAATAGAAAAAAATTAGTTTAAAAAAATGTTCAGTGTGGCTCTAATAATGAGAAACATTGAACATCAAAAAGAAACTTATTTGGGAAGGAAAAATCCATTCAATGCTGTTGGACAAAAACACATGGGTTATAGAAATGGGGTATTCTCTCCTATTACATCTATTTCTCCAAGGAGACAGGGAGTTTACTGCTCAAGAATTTAGGGCATACAATTAAAAATATAAAGATTGTTTTCAACAATTTCATAAATGGTCAGAACCAAGGGTTAGAACTAGAAACCTCTACTGTCAACATGTGCATTCTATTCAACACGAATGTGAGCACAAATACTTAACTTTTATTTGCCAGAATATGATATTTGTCTCTGACTTAGATGCTGAGTTAAGCAAATTGTATAATTTGAACAAAAATATCATGATAGAAAACTTTATTTTAGGAGATAGTGCTTGGTTAAAAAAAGTACTATGTTTCTTTTTTTAGATATATCCCATTCTGGAAGTCCTAGGGAACAAATTAGGAGAAAGCCTGGAGCCATTTGTTCTCATTCTTGAATGAAGAACCCAATAAAAAAAAATTGTCTTTGCCACATCATTTTCTTCTCAAAAATTGAATAGAAGAGAAAATATATCAAGAAAAGTTAATTTGTCTGCTTAAAGATGAAGCTTTAAACTTGGGAATGTGCCTCCAAGTGACTCAGTTAGAGATATCATACTTTTTATTTGTATTATTAATCATGATCCAAAAACTCATATAAAATTTGCCAGTCTTTAATCCTAACTAGTTCTCCTTTTAATTAGAGGACTTTTCAAATAATCTTTTTGTCAATACTTTTCATTCCTTCAAACTGACTTGTTTTGAAATCCTTGGGCCTGTTGTCCCTTTTATGAAAGAAAAATGAATTAATTGCGTATCTGGAAGCACATCTGAATTTGATTAGGTGTATAAATAGAGGAAAGGACTTAATTTAGCAAAATAGTATGGTCTTCCAAACATGGAAAATAATACATTAAGGGAATAAAGAGGTACAAACTTCCAATTATAAAATAAATAAGTCAGGGAGATGAAAAATACAGTATAAGGAATATAGTCCATAATACTGTAATAATGTTATGTGGGGGAGATGGCATCATAGTGAGCATTTCTTAATGTATATAATTGTTGAATCACCATGGTGTCACTGAAACTAATATGATATTCTATTCTATATCAACTATACTTCAATAAAAAAATAATACATTATGTATATGATGATGTGTATGGGTGTGTTTCAACTATGAGGTTGTGGTGAGCCATACAGGGAGGACTTCTGATAAGAAATGGGAGATTTCAGTGTTCTCTTCAGAAAGAGGGTAAAAATTTCAAACCATGGTATTATCAATTGTCTGATGAATATGGAACTTGAATTTCACATTAAAATTATATTGAGGGTTTTTTTAAGTGCATGTTCATTTCAAAATTTTGAAAACTTTGAACACTTTTTTGATGGCAGGAAGTTGGATATTGCAGGTATCCAGCACAAAGAGTATGAAAATTGGAACATAATAATTTTAATTATCAATTTATAAACATTTAATGAACCTCAATTATATGCCTAGATATTACTCTACGTTAAAGGTACAGCAGTTTACCTGAAGTAATGCTGTGTAGCAGACAGTAATGAAATACAGACATATGGCAACATGCACACATGATGAAAATGTATATCGAAATGAAAATGGTGAGAAAAGACCTGCATACCATTTGGGGTGTTTTTGTGGAGAGAGGAAGAGATGAAGACAGAATAAGACAGTGCTCTATTGGGGAAGTAGGGATATAGGAATGTATATATTAGGTGAAGTGAAATGCAAGAAATAACTCTCTATGTCATAGTATTGTTTGTGAAAGTAAAACTTCATAGCCTCAAAAGACTATAAATTTTCCCAAGCAAATATATATATATATATATATATATACAAAAAAACATACATACATACATATATATATATATATATACGCATTTACTGTACATACACACACATATACATATAACATGCAACAATATAACAATGGCTTCTGACATAGCTTCCAATAATCTCTGCCTCCTGACACTCACACTCCTGCATAAACCACTTCCCTTCTCGGCTGAATCTAGTGCTTGTAGCAACGGAACTATGGCAAAATAGATGAGATGTCAATTCTAAAAGGCTGGGACTTCCATCCTGCTGGCATTCTTTCGTCATTGTCGTCACAGCTTGCACACTTCGATAAAGCAAACTGCTGTACTGCAGAGGCCCACCTGGAAAGGAACTGAGGGCAGCCTCCTGCCAACATCCAATGAGGAATGAAGCCCTTAGTCCAACAATCCTTGAACTGCATTCTGCCCACAACACAAGCAAGCTCAGATGCAGGTCTTCCTCAGTGAAGACTTCAGTTAAGACTGGAGGCTTGGGCTGAAACCTTCGTTGCAAACTATTAAGAGGTTAAGATGCAGGTAACCCACCTTGGCTGTGCGTGGCTGGACTACTGAGCCACAGAAACTGAAATTATACATTTGATTATTTGCATCCACAAAGTTTTAGGAACATTTGCTCTGCTACAAGAGTTCATGAATACAAATTATGTATGTATACATGTGTTTATATATCTAAAGATACATGGCAGGAGAAGGGAAATGGGAATGCATAGATAAGATAAAGTTTTTTTTCTTAAGGATACAAAGGAAGGGACTCAGGACAAACCAAACGTTGGTGTAAAGTGAAATGTACAATTAACTTAATGTGTTTGCATCTTCCAAAAATACAAATTCTGGAATAATAATATACTGGAGAGAGAGTGGTTGTGATGGACGCATTAATCGGTAGGGCTGTTGTGACAAAAACCCTACAGATTGGTGGCTTATGAACAGAAATGTATTTTTTCACAGTTTTGGAAGCTAGACCTCAAAGTACGCCTCAGGGGTGGTTTCTAGCGAGGCCTTCCCTCTGGCATGTGAATGGCTGCCCTCTGCGTCCTCTGATGGCCCATCCTCTGTGAGCTCCCACAGAAGGGAAGAGCTTTCTGGTGTCTCTTCCTCTTCCTAAAGGACACCAGTTGTAATTTAATACTTCATTTAATCCTAATTACCATTTTTAAGCCCTGTCTCCAAATATAGTGACTTTGGGAGACAGGGCTTCAACATGTGACTTTTAGGGGGATGCAATTCAGTCCATAACAGTGGGTCATTCTTTTCCCCTTTCTTGAATAGGACCCAATATTATGGAGTTATAATAATGAGTGCTTCTCAGGGAACAAAAATCTGTGTCTTCATGAACATATATTTATTTATATATAAACATAACATTCAGACATCCTGTCAAATGTAGCAATCTGCATTTGCAGCACTTAAAAAAAATATATATTCTCTTATAGGTTTTTCTGGCTCTTGGACTAAACAAGGCCTTTCATAGTTCACCATTGCTTTCCAAACTTTCAGATCTTTGATGTATGATTTTCCATTTTAGGCAAACTAGCTCTATAGCTATTTTATTGTTTTTTCTTTTTTCTTACCAAAAATGGAAATGATATAGAAAATAGTTGTACTTGATTTGTGATTATACTTCAATTAAAATTCTGAAGAGTTAAGGGCTTCATTTTTTTTACATCATAGACCTTAGTTATAGAATAACATGTTTCTATTTTAGGGGACTTCCACCAATTATCCAAAAAAAAGATATATATTTTTTTATTATAACCTCTATGAATGAGTGTGGAATATGTGGGTCTGTGAAATCAATCGGTGATTCCTAAATTAAACCTCACCATAGATGGTGTGGAAAAAGTCTTGGGGGGTCCAGCTTATGGCTTATAACTAACTATCAGAGGTCATTTTGGATTTTTCTCACAAAATGTCATTGAATTCCTTTTCCAGCTCCTTCCTTGGGTGAGAACACACCAGCCCCATGTTTTTGTGCTGTGAAATGTATGGCAACCTCTGCATGTGTTATTATGCTCTTGACATTATCTTTCTTAATACTTAATAATGCTTTGCATTATAATTTATCATATTTGGACATCTAAGAAAGATTACCAAGCCTCATATTTTAGTTTAACTATGTTCTGACAAGTAAGGGTCACGGGTACTATTCCCTTTGTTAGCAGCTGCAATTGTATTCATTTCTACTTTGTCTGTTTATAGTCAGGATATGTCTTAAATCAACAGACTTAACATCCTGAGAGAGAAAAGTGACTTTAGACATGAAAAAGAATACAATTTTTAAAAATAAGAAAACAAATTCTGATTCTAAAATGAAATTACCTAGTCCCTTAAAAATAGGGCAGTGAGTGAATGATATTGTATTAAGGAAAAAAAAAACCTTCTACCAGAGTCCTCATTGAAATGAGCATCTCTACAATATTCAATGAGTAGGAATACTCACTGAGTACTTCCAGAATATAAAATTGAAGGTCATATATGGAGAGAAATGTTTAGGTAGACGTTATTACAAGAAGGAACACACTTGGTAATTATTGCCTTGTTTAAACAATAATCTACCAACTGAGTATAAGGAAAATATATAATGTTGATGCAAAATATAATTTAAAACAAGAAGTATTATTTAGAATTTAGACTGAAAAACAAATCACCAATAGGTGGTGCTGATGTGATTGAATTTGACTAAACTTCATGCAAACCTGACCCTAGATTCTATTATTTTAGTTTCCTGTATACTTCTACCTCACAGTCTACTTAGCAACTGTTCAATAGTGAACTGGTTATAAAATGTCACTGAGGATAAAATGTTTTTAAGTATTTGGGAGGCATTTTCTATCACCATTATTTAAAAAGATGAGAACCAGGTCAGAGATCATAGCTATAAAAAATAGACAGCTCAAGGTGGTACTTATCTGAAAAATGAATATACAAGTGTTTGACTCAAATGGAGGTTATGAATTTTGCATAAAGCCCTTCATCAAGGATGAATTACATAATGTCTCATTTAATGGCAGATCTATGTGACATTCCTTGTCAAGCATTATTTTTCTTTGTCAGACTAAACATTTGATTTGTGAGATACACAGCAAATGTCACTGACAGTAAAAAAAGCATGTTTACAATTTGCAATTAAACATGAATGGGAAGACTAGTGAATGCATAATGTAAAACTATAAAGAAACTGACTTTGGACATGTAATATGTATAGTAAAACACCAAAACTACTAGAATTACTTTAATTTTACTTTAAAAACATTTAATTACAAACAGATTTGAAAATGAATTCAGACAGTTGATATCAGAATTGTAATAAAATTTGACGCATGCAATGATTTTTGAGAATAGAAACCATGCTCAAAATTAATAGTTAATAACGAACCTTTATTTTGACATTATATGGTAGGTTGAAAGTGTATCCATTTAAATCTATGTAAACAAAAACAAAAACTACCAAATGAAATCAAGGTGAATATTTTAAAATTTAACTGTTTTAATTACTGCTTTTGTTTTCTTCTTATATAGATTCATCCACATAAGTTAAAATTTTTTAACCAGTAAAAATGGAATTCTAAAAGTATAAATTACAAGTTTTCCCAGCAGGATTTATTCCCTAGATTTCTCAATTTTGCCTTTTCTTTCACTTGATCAAATTTTAGCCATTCTGTCTTATAGCATCATATTGTAAATGTGACTAAAATGAAATTTCTTCATAAGCAAGTATGACATTAATTATATAACACATTCCCTTAGTTATAGAAATATTAAATGTTATGGATAGAATTGTGTCCCCTTCAAATTCATATGCTGATGTCCTAACCCTCAGTACCTTAGAGTGTGAATTTTTACCTCAGAATATTTCAAAAAACTTTACTAGTGCCCTTATAAAATGGGACAACTTGGAGACAGACACACCTAGAAGGAAGACCCCTTGTGAAGAGACTACAGAAGGCAGCCATCTAGAAACCAAGGAGAGAGGCTTGGGACTTGCTTTCCCTCCCTGTCCTCAGCACACCAACCCTGACTACACCTTGATCTTAGGCTTCTACCCTCCAAACTGTGAGATGATGGTTTTGTTGTATAATCACTCAGTCTGGGGTGCTTTGTTTGCAGCAGTAGGGATACAATTGGTTACCATCTATAATATTTGTGAAGACTTTGAAACTGTATTTTATGATTCAAACAAGTTTACAACGTTAGGGACTGAGAAGTGACTGGTGGTTACCATGGGGGAGGGGTTGGGGTCAGTAGATGGGGAGGGTTGAGGGGGATAAAGGGTCACAAAAGTTTACAATGTTGGGGAAAATGTTATTTCAAAAAGTAAAATTTCTGATTCAATTATATAATACGTATTTTCTTATTCTTGAATGCTCCCATTTTTTTCTAATTTTAGTCCACTGAACAATAAATATACAAAAAATATATATTAATGCTAAATAGATGATGATTTTCTAAGGAAATGAAGTATTCTTGATTCTTAAACTTGCAGATAAATAATGCTGACTCCAAGAAATATCATAAACAATTTGTGATAGACTATCTTAAGGAATGTAACATGTATTGAAATTCATATTGAACAGAATTTGTCTTTTCCTGATGATATAGGTTTATCATAATCAACAAATATTTTTGTTAAAAAGGAAAACAACTGTTGATGGCAACAGGGGAGGTATACAAACCTTTTTTTATACCATTAAAAAGACAACAGTCTTCTACATTTCTATTTTCCTGTTTTCTTTCAATAACAATATGTTAACCTAAATAAATCCCCCGTTTCTTCCCATTTTCTATGAAACATACATTTCCTGCCAGGACTTTTCAGGTATCCACTTTTATAATAAATCTGAAAGCCAATAAATACATTAACTCCCATTAAGATGATGGTAACATTTTTTAGTTGTTCTCATTTAGACAGGCAAGACTTGAAAAATGTGCAGAGACAGTGAACTGAGAGAAAGGTTAAATGCCTGGGAAGGAAGAGGGAAAGTTATCACAAAGCAGAATAATGTTTTTTCTTCAGAATTTTACCTACTTTCAATTCTGATTTGTCCATAATTTTCTTATATTTTTCTACCATAGTATATCAAAGGCTACTCTCTCTCTATTCTATTTAATTTTTAAAATTATATGCTTTGAACTCCTATATTTTTCTTTCTACTCCTATAACATTTCAACAAAAAAAGTAACCATAATCATAACCATACCATGGATACACACACATATGCGCACACATACACACACTATGGAATTGGGACAGAGGCTTACTCTTGACATAGGGATGGTTACTAATGAATATCCAAGGTGATCTAAACACATGCAAGCTGCGCATTTCACTTAATTATTGATAAAAATAGTAGAAATGGTCAGGTGTATGAAATGAGACATCAGGAAAATGTAGGGCAAATGTAGACATGATCTGCTTTGTTTTGTTTTATAAAGATAAGTTGAAAGAGCTCTATTGTTCAGGAAAATGCTCAGGTTGGGAGATATAAGTGATCCATGGCCACTGCAGGGTTAACATGAAGTAAGACTCAAAAGTTCTCTTTGTTTAAATAAACCTCTTGGGGACTTTAATTCTCAATTGGGAAAGCTGAACAAGTCTGGAACTTGGGAGTCCCTAATGCAAAAATCAATGCGAAAAAACTTAAGCATATATTTAAAAGGTTAGGAAGAGGGGGAAAAAAATAAAGACTTTTTTTTGTGACAAGTATAATTCTGTTTGCTTCTATTTAGGTAATTCATTTCTTTAATTCCTGCTCCAATATATTTCATTTGTAAAATGTATTCTTGAGATAGTGTAAGAACTACTTTATTGCCTTCTTTTCATGATATGTTACAATTTAAAGTATGCAAAATATTTACAAAAACCAAACGACTTACTATTTATTGTTTAGAATGCAATGTGTGAGATCTGAGACACAGGGAATGCTTTCTAAAAATAAGATAAAACCTTAATCAGTAAAACCGCTCCTGCAAAGACTGAGTATGATATATACGGGAGTAGGATGAGGCATGGAAGAAACAAATCCAAATTAAACAAGAAATAGGAATGTTGGAAGCAAGAGTTTTAATGATATTGCCAATGGCAGTTTCAGGGCAAGGTTGTTTCTGTATTAGGATGTCAATAATTCTGGAAGCTCTCTAAGCAGAGCAGAAAGGAACAACCAAGATAGCATTCTAATTTTAAATTGCAATCATGTCAATAATAGCTTAAACAATTTTAAAGTCTCTGCTCCATGCAGCCTCAAAAGCTGTCCATAACTTCCACTGTCCTCTCTTGTACTATTTCCCACCATGTTATTTCCAGATACTCTAAATTGGTTACTTTTCCCCAAATGTAATATTTTTGCTGCCTCTGTAGCTTTTAAAGTATTATTTCTCTTAGGTATTTTCATCTGTTAAATGAAGAACTGAGTCGAATACCTATAGAGACTTATCAAAAAAAAAATGCAACAAACATTCCCAACTTTCTGCCCTCACCTCAACACTGAACTTCATCTGACCATATTGTTAAGTCTTCTGTCCAAGTCAGTTTGCTTAGAAACAGAACCAGACATCACAGATGCTGCTAATCATGCAGGTGCTTCATGAAAGGAGTGTACTTTGGAGAAAACTGTCAAAGAGCTTGGGAAACAAGATGGGACAGGGAAAGAAGTCAGGCAAAGATGTGTTTTCAAGGTTAGTCCAGCCTCTTACTTATCTCGGAGGTAGTTCTGGTCTGTATCCTCCTGACGCATGGGGCAATGCTTTTATATCATATCAGTGAGTCACTGGCCATGATCGGTGGAATCTCCCATCTTTTGATAGAGCTGCCCCTATTGGTTAAGGACAGTTCTCTAGGAAGGAGATTAGGTTCTTCAGCAGCAATTATTGAGGTGTGGGATGATATTGACAGAGATGGAGGTAAGCAGGGGAAATCAGGATCTATGTGGAAATAATAGTTTTTGCAAATGTATTGCATAGAGACAATGAGGGAAAGTAGAGTCAAACCTGAAAAGTAGTTTATATTTTGAGCTATGGGAATATATATATATTTTTTTACTGAAATGGGTTCAAACAGAATTGAAAGTGTAAAATCAAGGGTTCTATTTAGCTGTAGTAAGTTTTGAAACCCCTTCTAGATATACAGATATCAAGCAATATTTTGAGTTGGGCATAAAATTCTTGAACGTAAGGCAGAGACCAAGTGTAGACAAATGAGTTAGGGAGTCTTTATTGTACAGATGACATAGAAAACCATGGGAACAAAGCAGACTACCTAGAGAAAAGTTTGTTAGAGAAGAGGTCCATTACTGATTCCTAAGGCACTTCAATATTTGGAGTTCAGGTAGGGGAGGAAGGCAAACAAGCAGAGTGTAAAGGATAGCCCATAAATTTAGGAAATAATCCTATGAGTGTGGTGTTACTGAGGCCAAAAAAAATGTTTTTCATAAAAGTATTGAAATGATGCTGAGAGTAAACTGGGAACAGACAGGTGTCCTTTACAGAGGGATGTTGTTGGAAACCTTGTGAAGAACACTTCCAATGGAACACTTCCAATGCATTGGTGTTGAGGAAACCCCAACAGGAGTAAACCATTAAGCAAAGGGGTGGAAGCAGAGCTCAAAAGTGAAAATAACTGAACAACCTATTCTGTGGAGGCGAGAAGAAGGATGAGGCAGTTTACGAAAGATGAAAAGAAAGGTCATGAGACATGAAAGATGATGAAAAGTCAGTGAAGTGCTGTTATTTTGTTATTATAATAGAAAGGACTAGAATGTAATTGTATGCTGGTGGGAAAGAATCATTGATTGATCCAAACTGTCTTTCTTTTTAGGGTGCCTTAATGTGATTTTACACTTAAGTATTCACTGAGATTAAACTGAATATAAAGTTTATCTGTAATTAATTCTATTTTTACTATGTTTTTATGTGCATCTCTCTTTCAATATTAATTTTATACATCAGTTTTTCCCTAATTCAGAAGGCAACTTCAGAACATTAAATGTGGAACTATATTTTTATCTGTATCAGTTTTTAATATTATTCTATTATTTCTGTCTCTCTTGATGCTGAAGTTCTATATTACTGTAGTTTTATGAAACATATCAATATCTAGTAGTGCAAATCCCCAAATACTTTCATCTTCATAAAAATTACATCATCTATTTTCAGCTGTTATTTTCCCATATGAACTTTGCACATTTTCTTTGAAGAATGCTAAAATAAATCCTAATGTGAAATAATGAAATATGAATCTTTTCTTGCAGAAGGTGGTGGGTTACAGAATAAATAGAAATGTTCTACAAACATATAAAAATGTGCAACACTCCCTAGTTAGAAATATACAAGTTAAAATAATAAACTTTTTTCACCTATTAAATTGATAAAGATAAAAATGTGATATTGAATTGTTGAACAGTTAGGAGAAAGGTGATGTCAATATTATTGCCAAATGTACGCATCAGCGCAAAATTTTTAGAGGACTTTTTAATTATCCTCCTGTTACATTTTCAGAATTTTAATCATATATATGTATATATATATATAATGTATATATAGACCAAAGGTGCCCATTGAAGTATTGTTTGTAATAACAAAGTCCAAGAAATCCATTGGAAATAGTTAAATATATTATTATTATACACACATACTTATAATGAAAGATTACTTTGTATACCCATGTAGACCCATGAAGATTGATCTTCAAGATGCATTTATAAGTAAAAATGCTGCCTAATAGTAAATACCCTGAGGCAACCATTCCTAGTTACCACCCAACTACCACTGTTATTTATTCTTCCCTATTATAGACCCAATATTAATGATGTTTTAAGCATCATGGCTGATCCAGACAAAATACTTAAATTTGTCAACACCAATCCATTTTTTGGTGTTGATTGGTTTAGCAGTATAAATGTAACTACATTATGGATAATAAGACATAACAGCAAATCTGATGAAAACATCTGGGAAGGTTTCTTTTCCTTATTAAAAAAGAAACATGAGCAGAAATGCATTTGATTCTTGCCTTTGGACATTTTTATTATTGAAGATGCAATGCTTGGATAAGTGGCAGATCATAAAATATGGAGATGTTTTATGAGAGAATTTTGAGAAATACAAAGTCCTAATATGCTGGAACTATTGAATTTACCAACTCTGCAGTTTTCTCTGAACTTGTATTATGTGACTTAATAAATGCCTTTCTTTTTAAACCTACTTATAGTCTGGTATTCTGGTACTTGAAAGAGAAAACATCCCAGCTGCTACAGGATTGACAATAAAAATATTTAACACTTGCTGTGGTAAGGCACCTAATCGATCAGAATACATGCTGACAGATACACCCTGTGTGGGTGGGAAGGGCACTGAATATAAGCACAAAAAGCTAGAAATGAAACTGTGTTCATTCTCCCTTCAAAGATGAGAACAGAAAACATAAGAGTTCCAGAGACTTCCATTGCCCCTAAAACTTATGCTAGAACATGGCAAATGTCAAACCTATTCACCTTCCATTGGCCAAAGTAAGTCAAGAGGTTAAGCCTAAAGTCTGTGGGACAGAGAAGACAGGAAAGAATAAAGATGCCAATAGAGGGGAAAGGATGAATGTTTGCAAAAAAATATTATATGCTATTAAATATCAAGAAAAAGAATGAAAATTTATTGAAACATAAATTAAAAGCAATGATTTCATAATGTTGACTAAAAATTACACTAACTTTTCACTTTTAAAGGATATAAAGGCAAATCATTATTCTAAATTGATAAATAAGGAAAATCAAACATTTATCTGCCTCTTCTCCACAGTCTATATCTGCATATAACCAAATAGTGATGAGATAAAACTCACTCTTTAGTATATATCAAATTATAAATGACAGGAAAAAAGGAAAAAGTTAGAATATGACATTTTCAAACTCCTAGAGAAATAATGGATCTAGGTAATGATCACAGTGGCCACTACGATCACACAGGAGATGACTGGACATTATGTGCCTCCTGATAGAAGTACACAACACTGCTATGAAGTTGTATATTCCTGCTCTCAAAATAAAGCCAGCTGAACTGGATCCATCTTTCAGATATAACTACTTACTATTTCATAGATATATAGTAGGCAGGAGAACATGTTAAATGTCATTATGGGAAAACAATTTGTGAAACCCAGAATATACCAAACTCTACAGACCAAAATATCCAATATTCCTTAATAAGTAGATTGTAATAAAACCAAAAGGGGGATGGGGAGTAATCTATAGATTAAGAGACCTTAGAGATATATCAACAAAATTCAAAATTCATTGTATTGATTTATCCAGTGTATGCATCCATCCTGATTCAGTTTTTTAAAGCCTAAAAATAAATGTCCATGATACATGCAGAAACAGGAAAAGTAGAACGCAGCAAACGACAAGTTTCTAATAATGAGAAAATAGAAAATAATGAAAAATAGACACATTCAGTTTTATATTGTCATTTGAAATGATTAATTGTAGAATTACTTATATACTGAAAATAAACTTTAGTGAGAGTAAAGTTTTGGAATTTAATTAGTGAGGTGCAATATGACACTTTATTCTTTTAAGTAAGTAATTGATAAATAATCACTCATTATACATTATCTTGAATTTTGCTAACTCCTTCCTAGGGAAATTGAGCTGTTCTCCTAGAAGGGTATAAATTGTGTTTTTTTCATGGGATACTGGAGTCATCCTCACTTACAAATACAGAACTAAAGAGGGGGACACCACCACCACTTGCACAGTATCATTACTTA